>WNLN01000408.1:0-23895 GCA_021347865.1 Sarocladiaceae sp. CBMAI 1973
GACGATGATGACGATGAGAAGGACAAGAAGGTCGAGGAGGCCAAGTGGGCTGCGTATCGCCGTTCGGGCGAGGTTGTCCTGTTTATCACTGTCGTCGTAGCCTCTGTTTGGGGCTTCTTCGTCTGGCGTGATCGCCGCCGAAGGGCTCGCTACTCTGCTGTCGACTCTGATGATCTGGCAGGGCGCGGATTCGGCAGCCTGGGCCGCAAGCGTGGCCAGGGTCGTGCCGGAGATCTCGAGGCGTCTGCATTTGACGAGAGCGAACTGGACGATCTCCACGTTCAGACGCCAACAGCCGCAGATGGCAGCAAGTATGCTCTGGGTGACGATAGCGATGATGAGGATGTGGACGAGAAGCGCCAGCGGCAAGGTGCTTCTTCAAAAGCATCGGGGTCTGGTTCGGCATAGACATTTGTATGGGAACAGTTAGCTTTCAGACCTCATGGCGTTCCGGGATCTATATGGTTGTTTCTGTTTGTACATTGTCAGTCCTTCAACGCGCTCAGCATCGAAACGGCGTCGGCATGAATCTACTCTGTTCTATAGGCCCAGCCTTCTACGTCGCCATGTACGAGCCATTTTGCAAGATGTTCATGGACCAATTGTCACCGGCGGGTTGGCGAAGTGTCCTCTGGTGCTTGTAATGTGAATAAGGTCTGAGCTGTGTAGACACGTGCTGTCCACCGTCCGGGCGCATCAAAGACGGTGTGAGCAAGGAGCTGCATACCCGCTCAAGGTACTTGGAATCCTTTGCCCGCCTCATTGCGCGATGAGTCGGGTCAAGCCCGTCGATTCAAAAGATCCTCCCCGAGGCGACAGAAAGGTACTTCGATAGATAAAGGTATCCCCAGGAATTGCGAAACGAGATGCGAACTACTCACGCAGGTGACGTGGGGCGCATAAGAGGAAGGGTCCTCTGATTGGAATACCTGGCAGGGTTGATACGAACTTTTAGACTATTGTATGCATCTGTAGGGCGAAGCTCGAGAGATACAGCCGAAAGTAGGTGATCTTGCGACTAGCCGCGTCACTAGGTGTCCTTTCAAAGGGTTCAGTTGAGGGGTTCTTGCCTGGCAGGGCTGAGTCTGCAGATAGGCGCGCCCTTTGATAATTTCTGATTACATGGCATTGTGTTGCATTGCATCGCATAGCAGGGAATGAGATGATATTTTGCAATTAGGACTTGAGTATTCGCCATGGCGGAATCTTGGTCATCATTACAACCATGTATGTTGCCAGCCGGGTACCTGAAGGTGCGAATATGGGCGGGGTTGTCGTTCAGTTTAGTATTACAGTTGGAGCTAAGCCCCGACCGCCGACGGTTTCGCTCGCTTCTTACCGCGCTTTCGCGTCCGGGCTGGCGCCGATTGCACCGATGCTGGGGTGTCCACACCGGGCGATGCTGCATTTCTATTGGATCGCGATGGTTGGATTCGGGGTCCGAGTTGGTCAGCAAGTATACAATCATGTAGCATCGTGGGCTTGAATTTATGCTTTTGTACCTGGAATGCTTGTATCTGCTGTATCAGCATTAGAAACGCTGAGCTGTGCTTATTGATGCCATCGTGGCATTGGGCGACCTGGTCGACAGGAATATGTATATAAAGCTCCTCATTGTCTCGCTCTTGGACTTCACTTCCCCTCATTCTCAATAACACCATTACAATTATCCACTCAAACACACTTCGCTGCAATCAACTCAATTACCTCACCTGCAACTACAACTATCCAACATTCACCACAAACATAATAACTGCATCTCTCTCACAACTTCAAACATAAACACAACCAAAATGTCCGCCCAACTCAACCACGAGGAGATCATCTCTGCGGCCACAGCCGACCCCTCCAACACCCCGATCACCTTCCCTGACGACCACGTCAACCAGACCATCGCCAACTACTACACCGTCGATGAGCCCTTCACCTACACTCACACCCAGCTTTGGGATATGGAAGTCAAGAAGGCCCGCAACCCAGCCAAGTACCTCCGTCCCATCATCCGCCCCGGCAGCCTGAAGGTCTTCGACGTCCAGACCAACGGCGATATCGAGACCTTCACCCGTGTCTCCGACCAGCGTCGCTTCCAGAACCCCGGTGAATTCGGCACTGTGATTGAGCAGGTTCGCATCGAGCACAAGAACCACAAGGTGTACTTTGTTGGTATCCCGGAGGTGACTGGTCCTGAGGGTGAGAAGATCGTCGCTGGGAAGAACCAGCCTGTCTTCCACGTGTCGCATGGTGCTTTGGGTGAGGAGGACTCGCCGAGGAACACATGGCACATTGTCTTCCTGACCGAGAAGAGGGATGAGGGCCTGAAGGAGACTCTGGAGGGCATGGGCAAGAACCCTTTCCTGTCGGTCTACAACGAGATCTACATCAAGGAGGATCTGGGCCGCACTCTGACTCGCAAGGAGCAGAAGTAAGCATAGAAATAGCACAATAATATTTTCATCGTGTCACACTGCGTCCACAACTGAAGGCTGAGTCTATGTCATCTCTGTCCTTGTGCGGCTGGGTCCCAAGGTATCAATGATAGCGGACCTCGATGTAATCAGTGAAGGAGATCTACTTCCTGAAATTGCCCTCCGTGTTGACTCTCCTCTCTCTGTATACATGCAGCCCTCAATGGCGAGGTCTCTCGCCTTTAGCAAAGCTCCCGAGCTACTCATTGTCCCAGAGCTCATTCCAACATGTCAAATTGGGTCGGCCAACTCGATCCTGATCCAGTAGTGGAAAGTCTTTGCGATACAGCTCGGATTCGCATCATCGCCTCTTCAACACCGTCGCATGTCCACAAGGAGGTCGCATAGAATCGAACGCGTCTGCCTCAACGGCCCGTTGCAGCTGCCAGCTATTACGGCAGGAACCGTTGGCCTGAGACCGAAGATCAGCACTGTCTGTTGACTTTCCAATCATAAAACAAAACAAGACCTCCCCTCTCTCCTCTCTCCTTTCGCACGCGTTGAATCAGTCTCTCGTTGCGTCTCTTCTCCCTGAACATTGCATTGATTTCGAGCTACGTTTTGCCAAGTCTTCCTTCACATACCTTCCTGTGTGGAACACGAAGTAATTGCAAGGTTCCTCCTCTGCTGTTTTTCCGACGCCGCAGCAGTTTTCGGGAAGCTGCACCACGTTCACTCTTGCCCTCCTTGAGACCCCGAAATTTGCCAACCGCATTTGGACTCTCCTGCCACAGATTCTTCATCCGAAGTCCTGACCCAGTCACTTCGAGTCCGTCTTCCATTGTCCTGTTTCGGCGCTACTGTCGCCGCAGGATCATCTCAAAGAAGGGTTTCCTTCACTGTACTGAACATCACAGCGATCCGAGGACAGTATACCTCACCATGGCCGATTGGAACACCGAACCAATTGATGGCGGCGGCTTTCACCAGCCGGTCAACGAGTACCAAGCACCTGAGGACGGGTTCGGGTAACTATAGCACAACGAATTATCTGATTCCATTGACTTTCTGCTGATTATGACCAGCGCATCCACTGGTGATTATGGTAATGACCAGACTTGTCATACCTGTGGTCAGCAAGGCCACTTGGCTCGTGAGTGCCCTGAAAAACCAGCCCAGCTTTGCAGAGTGTGCAATCAGGAGGGTCATTTTGCAAAGGAATGTCCCGAGAAGCCTGCTCAGGTCTGCAAGAATTGCGGCCAAGAAGGCAAGTGCCTCCAGAATCTTGTGTCTTGCCATCGAAGCTCACAAACTCAGGCCACATCCGTCAGAACTGCGAGAACGCCCGCTTGATCAACCGTGACCATATCGCCAGCAGTTCCCCTGAGGCTGCGTGGGAGAAGATCAAGCAAGCCGTCTCAGATCGTGATATGGACGATGCCAGAGAAGCAGTCCAAGAATACATGAAGTCTATGGGTGGCACACCGACCTATCGCGATCTACAAGAAGGCTTCATTGGTGACAAGATCGGCCTTTGGTACATCTCGCTTGAGCGAGATCTCCTACCCGTCTTCTCCAACATGGATCTCCAAGGAAACATGGGCAAAAAGTACAGTGTTTCCTGGCGTTTCTCCGAGAAGCCGGAGCGTCCCATTGAGGTCGATGGCTGGCCAGCCTCACGAGAGGAAATTCTTCTTCGCCTTGATGATGCTGGTGAGCCCAACAATACCGGCAAGAGCCGCTGCTCCCGCTGTGGAGAGATGGGTCATATCTACAAAGATTGTAGTCAGGAACAGGAGGAGCGCAAGGCTCCCCAGATCACCTGCTCCAACTGCAGCGGTGTTGGTCACCGCGTCCGCGATTGTAAGCATCACGATCATTACGCGAATCCTGCGCTGACTGCTCTTTAGGTCCTCAACCTCGTGTTGACCGAGATGCCTGCCGAAACTGCGGGTTCGTCGTTCGACATCTGCTCGCTAAACAGGACATTCAGCTAACGCAAACAGCAAATCTGGCCATCGTGCCAACGAGTGCGAGGAGCCACCCAACGCAGACAATGTTGAGTGCCGGAAATGCAATGAGAGTATGTCGCTTGACATCGTGTGAATGTATATTGTACTGACATCTCTCACAGAGGGCCACTTCGCCAAGGACTGCCCGACAGCTGGAGGCTTTGCTTGCCATAACTGTGGTCAGGAGGGCCATAAGGCTTCTGACTGCGATCAACCTCGTGTCATCAAGTGTCGCAACTGCGATGCCGTGGGTCATATGAGTCGCGAGTGTCCCCTGCCAACGGACTGTAAGTTGTCCTTCGACACCTCGGCAATGCGTCCCATTGAGGCAAGCTAACTCTCATGGCAGGGAGCAAGGTGAAATGCTCACAATGTTCGGAGTACGGACACACAAAGGTTCGCTGCACCAAGCCTCCTGTCGACGACTTTGGCTACGGCAACGATCATCAAAGCAACTCCGGCGCACCAGGTATGGACGCCGGATGCAAGTCTGATCTGGGTGGCGACGCTGGTTGGCAGCAAGATGCTGCCTACACTGTTCCAGTTGTTAGCGGAGGCTGGTGATCGATGTCTTCAATGAAACAACCGCAGCACGCAAGCTACAGTCGTCTTTCCCCGACAGGACGCAATATTGAGAGATGATATATATTTGCTGGAAACGCGTTGCCACACGTGTTCGGTTTGGTGGCAGTCACAACATGACCTTTCAAGGCGAGAGAAGAACGGTCAGAAAGCTGATAGACAGGGGGGTATGTATTCGGCACTGAGACCAAATCACAAGATTTTTGCTTCCTCATCCTTTGAGAAGTTTGGCTCATTGTTGCGTGGATTGATGTCGAAATGAGTACGGTAGGTCCACTGTGCATCTGCTTCGTGACTTAGCATCAATGAATGGCTCAATCCTCACCTCTCCTTTTTCCGTGGCCTTAAACTGATGGAATCCTGAAATTTGATCCATAAGTCGTTCCCTGACTGGTAACACGTTGACTACGAGTGGTTGTGTTGTGCGGTCAACCCTCTGTAGATTGCGTTGAAAATGATCACACACTGTTTAACCCCAACTGCAACACACATCTACTTATTTGTCAAATCAGCATATGGAAACCGTTCACTCGGGGTAACAAGAACATACTTGCCCATCATCAATATTTAATGGTCAATGCGGACAGTACGTCGTCGCCCCAATCATAAATCGTCAAATGCAGGGTAGCAAAAGTGTCCCGCAGCGCGCCGTAAGCTCGAATAGCACCTCGTGGTATGTTCTCCAGTGCACAGAATACATGTGCAAAGACGTCATCTCGTACTTGACTTGTGAATTTCTGGTTCACCAGGCTTATTAATTTACGCCAACGATATCCTCCCCGAGGTTTACAAGCTTGAACCGTACAATTTACGGTGCGACGTGTTCCGGCCTCCCTCCGTCGGCACTGTCAATCAGAATCAACATGTCTCAGCTACAACTAGTTGGACCACTTGAAATGCCAACTCAAGTTCCGGAGCCGGCGTGCCTGTCAGCCATGTGCGACTCGAACTCCTCTTTCGTCCGTGCTGCAGACAATAACAAACGGAGCTCAGCCCTGTAACGCGCACCCCGGCATTTCAAGATTGTAGACCGAGGGCCTACGTCATTCGTGCTCCGCTCTTGGGCCGGTGCCTTGGGAAGGAGGATCGTGGACTCTTGAGCCTCAGTCCGGCTGGCGGGTGAGCTGCAGCTACTGGGAAGGTCGGCGAGAAACGGCCTGCTTGGCAGGGTTCGCCAAACCGTCGCGCTCGACGGTGACCAGACGTTGCTTTAAGGGAACCGCCGATGAACAAATTCGACAAAGCTGCAAACCCATAGATACATTACGCATTGCCTTTTACCATACCATGGCTTACATCTTCGGCCAAAGTCTCGTAGCTGAACGTTCATTCAAGCTATCCGTGGAAGTGGGGGACTTCCTGTAGCGTGTTGGGAACGGGCGATTGGCGGCGGGAGGCTGAGAGGAATTTGACGTCATCAAGCAGGTGAACAAGCTGCAATCAGATCTCACGCGTGCGTCGATGCCATGCATGTGTGGACTTAGTTCCGGAGTGTTTCTCCCTCCAAGCTCGGGCATCCTCAGAATCAGACAAGATCGCACAACGGGAAGCTTCCCTTAGTCTGCTGGCACGGTGAGCCAAGGGAGGCAGGGTTTCGAGTCTCACCGCACTGTATTTACAGCACGAACATTGGGGCGAGACTTGTGGTAGGAGAAACGCTGAGACGTGATCTGACTCGGAAAAGTTTGAAACCTTGTCTCACTGTCAATGCTGCTGACCTGGGCATACCGAAGTGCCCATTCTACATCGCAGCTATCGAGATCTGGTAATCTTGGCAAGCATACTCAACTCTTGGACTCCAGAAGTGGTGCTCGAGACTTCGACTATCATTCCACGGGCTTAGTCAATGAGCAAGGGTCAAAGTTGGGGACAGCAGCGAGAACAGCCGTCGAGGCTGGCAAAGCATTAGCGAAACGTCGGTGAGTCTGATGGATCTTCACGCTCACTGTCCGGACACCTTCAGCCCGCGCCCCTCGTTCCGTTTCGAGAATGGGGTGCAGCCCGGGCCAGATGAACCGGTGGACTACCCCCTGTTCCCCATGTCGATAGCGGCGCAACGAAAATTACCAGCTTTCATTCGTCAAGGAGACTTTGTTCCGAAGTGTAGGTGAATGGAGATCGGAAGTCATCGTTATGGTTCGAAACGCAGCAATCGTTATGTTATAATTGTGCCTTTTGATGGGTGGGTGAAAGCAGGCGCTATGAGGGGAATCGGGAGCGCGCAATAAGACGAGACGTGTGCGTCATTGCATGCCTGGAGACACGTTATTGGCCAGGAAGGGAAAGACCGACCCCTGATGGGTGATAAGGTGGACTTACGTGCAGCGCCCCAATAGCACGCAAAAAGGACGGCCGGACCGCTGCAACCAGACGTGGACAGTGTCAGAGGAAGGATCGAGGCATGCCTGTAACGGTGCCTACAGCATGTCCTGGTCAAGTCCAATGGCGGACTTCAGAAGGCTGGTCGATGGCGAGCTACAAGCCCAGCCTCCACCATCGACAACACAAGCACAGCTGGGGATTGGGCGGATGGACCAGGGCATACCTTGGCCCGTGACGCAACCCACTAGCACCCACGCTAAGAAAAGCGGGACGCATTACTAGCCTCCTCCCTGTCCGTTCGATACGGTTGAG
This sequence comes from Sarocladiaceae sp. CBMAI 1973, assembly GCA_021347865.1. Taxonomy (NCBI): domain Eukaryota; kingdom Fungi; phylum Ascomycota; class Sordariomycetes; order Hypocreales; family Sarocladiaceae; species Sarocladiaceae sp. CBMAI 1973. The sequence continues at coordinate 7,634 of WNLN01000408.1, forward strand.
TCCCAGACGCGTGCGTGGAAAGTGCGTGATCTCGTATCGACGACAATACGGTATGTCTTCATAGGCCGGATCAAATACGCCGGCAAACCTGCTGGCAGAGTGCAAGCTGCTCAACAAGCAGGATGTTGTGCAAGCTGCTCAACAAGCAGGGTGTTGTGCAAGCTGGTAGCTAGAGATACATGCAAGCTACAACTAGTTGTAGTTGTGGTTGTAGACAGGCATTCGATTGCTGAGCGGTCTTCACCGCGTGTGGATGGCGCTCATCTCGATGCAGGCCAATCCTGCCACCCGCCCACCACCACCTACCGACCCTCTGACTGTGACCCGTTTGTTATGGTATGGTGGTCAATAATTTGCAGTGATCGGCCGATTTCAAAGCAACACACGACCGTCCAGCAGAGGGCGGCACCCACTCGCACAACACCCACCTGCTGGACGCTCACTGGACAGATGGCCGTGCCGCACAGTGCGTCGGTTGTAGGAGGTCGCCTCCCAGCGTTTTGTCAGCGAAATGGCCGGTGGAGACACCAACCGACGCCGCGTGCAATGCTCTTTCATGATTGGCTTTCCTGTTCAACTCATTAACGGTGACCTCGGAAGACGGTGAGGGGGGATCCATCCCAGCATCCCATGGCATCCCAGAACGTCCCAGATAGGCAACAGAGGCACAGTGCGCCACAGTATGGAGCAAACCAGGGGCTCCCTTTCTCTTGTCTTCCACTCCATGTCGGTCCCAGGACCGGCTGCTAGCCACGCCTGGCGTTGCGTGAGAGGGGACAGGCAGGCCGGGCAGCCCAGGTTGCTTTTCTTTTTTTCTTGCCCGTCCTCCCCCATTTTCCACAACGTCATCTCTGACGTCTTTTCTCTTTCCACAAACCTCGAATCGTCTCCCGCAGTGCACCACAGCAACCAGCAGAGCAGCAGCATCCCAAACTACTCCCAGCCTGGGCGCAAATCCGACGCAACCTCTTTTCGGTCGTGTTTGTTCAGCTGCCCATTCTTTCTATTGCAGATCTCGCCTTTTTTGTCTCTTTTTTCTGTGGTTCTGGACTGCAACGCCTTCGCTCGGTGTTCTACGCCTTTCGCATCGCGACACCAGATTTTCGACAACCTCAAGTCGGCGATTCTACACGGTCTTGCACCTCGCGACATCTTCTTGCGACTCGAATATCTATTGCTCGTGTCGTGTTGTTATATTTTCGTTGCGTTCGCTCGTTGCGTCGATACATTGCGGCTCTTTTTTCGAGCAGCGTGCATTGAGTTTCGCGACCGCAGAGGAGTCACGCAAAACCGGAGCCTACCGCCCGCTCTCATATCTGGGAGCAAAGAATAGCCATATTCTTTTAGCACCGAACAACCACAGGCGGGCATCGCTCGCATTCCTGTCGCTTTTTCCTACCTCTTTATCGCTCTTCTGAAAAACCCCAGTAGGCGGTAGCGGAAGAGTAAAAAGAGTGAACAGGCACTGCTTGGGCACGTTTCTTTTTGTGGTTGCACACTGCCACCCAAGCCAGCCCGCCGCCGTCGCTGGGCCGTCCTCTGCCTCTGACCTCATCAACCTCCCACATCCCAACAACGCATCAACCGATTGCGTCTATCTTCCGTCAACACCCCACCTTTACATCGGGCCAACCTTACTTACCTGGCTCCTCACCACCTTACCTTACCCTATAATTTAATACATCATCGTCATCATGGGGACTACCGACGCCGGCGCCTCTGCACGAGGCGCCTCCAAGTCTCCCAAGAAGAGCACCAAGTCCCCCCCTCGCAAAGGTATGCCTACTATCCCCCTCGGCCGACCCTCCCTACCCAGTCTTTCTTCCGTCACCTTGCATCATCATCATCATCGCCTATCTCCATTGTTGTCACTTGACGTCTCTCACAAACCTTTGCTTCGTCATTGTTTACCACTCCCTGTTGCATCGTCGCTTCTGACACGCCGTCCCTAGACACCACCGACGCAAAGACGGATTCTACCAAGGCTGAGGCCTCGACCAATGCCGACGTCGCTGCTAAACCTCTTGCACCACCACCCCGACCTGGTCAAGCACAAGGCAACGACACACCCGATTACTTCTCTAACCAGCCTGGCGGCTCTCTCAGTCTGGAGCCCAATCCGTTCGAGCAGTCCTTTGGGGGAGGACCTGGACCCGAAACACCAGGAGGAACAAAGCTTCCTTCTGTTGCTGCGTTAACATCCCCATCGTCTCTTCTGCCTCCAGGCAACGCGACCCCATTCAATTGGGGCGGTGGTTCCCTTAGAACAGGACCTCTTAGCCCTGCAATGCTTTCCGGTCCTACAAGCGACTACTTCAGTGACACTCATCACCTTCGCGGCGGCTTCCCCACGCCAAACGAGTCTGGTCTGCGTTCGGGATTGACTCCTGGCGGCAGTGGGTCTATGTTCCCTGCCCCGAGTCCGAACTCCCAAGCACTCTTCAACCAGCTCGCTAGTGGTGGTGCCACCCCAAGCACTCTCGACTTCCATCGTACTGCGATGAGCGCTGCGGCCAAGCGTGAACAAACTCAAGCAAACAACAACACTAGCCAGCCCGCCGCGCAGCAGGTTCAACAGCCTCAGCAGCCACCTACCACACAGCCGCAGGAAATGACCAACGGAGCGCCCGCTGTCAAGAGCGAGCCCAAGTCATTTGATCCTCACGACAACGACGCGGCCAACGGCCTCTTCATGCTTGCTCAGGGCGCACAGCAAAGAAACGGCGCACAAAACGGCAACCAATTTACATCCACAGGTCCTCCAGTGCAACCTCACGCTGCTTCCGTTAACCCACACGTTTCACCGCAAATGTCGAGTGTGAACGGCGGATCTGTCGGCTCGATGAGAGGTGTCAGTGAGGGCAGCGGCATGTCGGAGGAAAGCGAGCCCAAACCGAACACTAGAGGCAAGGGCAAGCGAACAAACTCTGCCGTGAACGGTCGCAAGAAGACCGACGATGGGCCTGTCAAGCCACCGGCGAAGAAGGCCAAGTCTAACAACGGAGCTTCCATGAATGGCGGAGGCTCCATGAACGGGCTATACGACGAGCCTCCATCCGAGCCAGAAGATGACATGGACGAAAATGGTCCGAAGGGCAAGATGACCGACGAGGAGAAGCGCAAGAACTTCCTCGAACGTAATCGGTATGTTGATTTCCTCGCCCTCCTGTGCTCCGTCTTCGAAGCTTACTAACTGGTTGCAGTGTGGCCGCTCTGAAGTGTCGGCAGCGCAAGAAGCAGTGGCTGGCCAATCTCCAGACTAAGGTGGAGATGTTCAGCTCTGAGAATGATGCTCTCACTGCTCAAATTACCCAGCTACGGGAAGAGGTTGTTAGCCTCAAGACTCTTCTGCTTGCACACAAAGACTGCCCCGTGACGCAGCAACAGGGCCTCCATGGCGCCTTCATGTCGCAGGTCGCTGAGCCTTACAGCAACGCTCAAATGAACCCATATGGCATGGCAGTTCCTATGGGCGGGCAACCAGTCATGGCGGGTCAAGGTCATCAGCGGCGCTTCTCCTAGGAGGAGATGGTCACCGCGAGCACGAAATCGGGTGAAGACTCCGAAATACTTGGCCTCGGAGCCTTGTATTACCCAACCTAATTCGGCAAAAGTTCAATCATGACTGACGCCAGGCGCTACCCATTCGAGCACACGTCTCCAGTGCAGTGCTTCCATTCACTGCAAGGTGTCCGTCTCCGGATGGCAATGTGGAAATGAATTTTTGTACATCATTGGCGAAGTTATGAAATATTGGAGGTTGCTCAAGACTGCCTCGAAAGTAACGACGCTTCCGAGGTACATATATGAGCAGGGTGATGGGGCCGGCGAGCCCGAGGCGACGCATTGTGTCAGATGGTGCATTCCAAATATGTGGAACATGGTTGGGTTGTATGCGCTGTTCTTCCTTGCTGCGGCGAGCACACGCACATCATCAAAAGGTGTTTGGCCGGGACTTGCTTATATGTCAAGAGGCGTTCGGTTGAATTTGGTTTAGTACTCAGCAGACGGTACTTGGTGTTTGTAGGATGCTTTCAGATCGTAGCACAGGCAAAGGACGCTACATGAACATAGTTTCAAAGATCAAATGACATATAAATGAAGATTTCCCGAATTCGAAATGGTCACGATGCAATGCCTCTCGATTTGCACTGACGACAAGTAGCGAACGGTGGAGCCCATGGTTCTGGCCAATCACGACTCGTGACGACAGGACCACAGCCATATCCGAAACAAGACTAGCGCCTGTCGTCGAAATGGTCCCTCCTCATTCATGTAAACAATGCCAAACCAAGTGAAGCTTTTCAATACACGCATTCCCAGTATCGTCGTCCACCTCCCGAACATCGTGCTGTCGGCATTGACTCCCTGCATCACCAAACACTTCATCCCTAGCATCACCAACGTCGACTCAGAACACGACGCGACCCAACGACCTTGCGCGCGCTTCGACGCGACATCCTCATCAGCAATTACCCCCCAACGACGCGCCATTGCTTGCATACCGAAGGCTACAGCCAGCTCACGACCCGCCACCCAGCGCTACATAACCCTCGCAACTTGCAGTACCGCGACCAGTTTCCTTTGTTCATGAGGCTTCGCGACAGCAGCCATCCATGACGACTCTTGTGGCTTCGCGACGGCCGCTTGAAGTTCTTAGCATGAGCAACCAGGCGGAGCGCCGCCCAAACAAGCGCCTTGCGGGTGCGTTCTCCGACGTCCACGAAACTCGAGTTGCCAGCACTGACATTAATCTGTAGCTTCGGGGGATATCGAGAGCGATGATGATTTCAAATTTGTTCGCAAGTCGAAACGGGCGAAGACAGAGGAGGCGCCAGAACCAGTAAAGAGGAGTACCCGAGGGAGACCGGCAGCATCGAAGTCGAAAGAAGCGCCAGCAGCGACGAGGAAGGACGACGACATATTTTACACCAAGACGAGCACAGCAGCAGGGAGGAAACCGTCGAGGAGGAAAGCAAGTCCAGACGCGTCAAATGAGGAACCTCAGCCCAAAGTCCCTAAGAGGGCGACCCGGAAAAGCACGAGAAGGGCGCCAGGCGACGATGCAGAGGAGGCAGGAGACGTCCTGGAGGAACCTCGCGCGAACGGCGCAGCGACGACAAGGCCAGCCAGTAAGAAAGGGAAAGCGACACGGTCAACGAGAGCGGCAACCGATGAGCCAAGTCACCACGAACCGTCAGTTGCATCGTCAAAAATCACTCTGCCCATGAGCGATACACCGATTATCAACCGGAACAAGGAGATGCGCAAGAAGGGTGGCAGCACGCGACGAAGTAGTCTTGGGTCAAGAGGGAGGAGAGCAAGTTCGCTGATCGAAAACGGACAGACGGCTATCCCGCATCGCGAAGTCAACCCGGCAGAATTCTATAAGCACATCGAATGCGATGGATTGCCAGAGCCGAGGCGGATGAAGCAGCTTCTGACATGGTGCGGTGAACGGTCGTTGGTGCCAAAGCCACCGCATGGAGCGCCAAATCCAAGCGCACATATGGGTGAGTTCAGGCTGAGACGGGAGAATTGCTGCGGGAAGCCAGGTCTGACATGTGTTTTCACAGCTCGCGCGATCCAGGACCAGCTGCTCAAAGACTTCGGGAATCGATCGGAATTCTCAGACTGGTTTAGCAGAGACGACTCAGCACCAGCAGCGAAGGCGACAATTCTGAAGCCGAATCCGTTGAATCACGAGATGGACGAGAAGATGACACAGTTGAACGCAAGGATCAAAAGGTAAGCCAGTGCATCATTCCGCCAAATTTGAGACCTCCGTTCTAATGCCCATGAGTAGATTACAAGAAGAAAAGAAAGCGTGGCTTGCAATCCAGAAGCCTCCAGCCGAACTTCCACCACTCTTTCCCGAGACTACCAGCCAGCAAATTGTCCTCCCAGACTTCGACCTCCTCGATGCGCCTGAGCGCCCCATTCGTGCCTCACTCGCAGACGAAGCCTTCTCATCCGCCGCCATCCGAACCAGCACATCTCAACGACTTCGAGCAGTACAGTCTTCTCTAGAGTTCCAAATCGACCAGCTTGCAGACAATGTCCACAAACTAGAAATGCGGGTATCAGTTGCAGGGCGGGAAGCAGATGAAGTACTTAAGAGGAGTGCAGAGAGGTTGAGAGAGAGGGAAGAGCAGGAGAAGAGGAGAACGAGGACGAAGGAGATGCCTTTGATGGAGGTTTTAAGAAGTTTGAGCAACATTCTTCCCGAAGGGGGAGGATGAGACGAGGCTTTTCGTCTTTTATGCCAACGCTGGGCGATGGAGAGGCCGTAACAAGATGCGGCACTTCATGACTTTTTCTTGTAACGAAGTTTGACGACTTGAGATGAAATTGGTTTGCGTGGGAGAAGGAATGATATCAGGACCATGCGAAGATCAGAGGACATGGTCTCTCGGTAGAGACATTGGCGGCCCATGTGTCTCTTTTGTGAATTTGGCCATAACAGGCGCCTGCCTATTTTCTTGTACAAGCTTTTTTCTTGTCCGCAATCGCGAACATTGGCCTCTCCATACAGTGATGTTATGCATTGGCCTGAACGACCATACCCAGTGGGCACACTGAATGTTATGGCAAGGTTCTTTGCTTGCTTCGGCTCCGCGGTGCCGTTAATATGCGTCAATGAGTGAAGTCGGAGCACTTGTGAAAACATTAGCAAATGGTATTTAGAACTACCTTATTCTGTGCCCTTGTATATCATTCGACGCGACTGCATGACTCTGCCAAGACCAGGACACTTTTCCCGTCTAATGCATTCGGGATAACTTATACTTCACAAAGTGAACACGAGAATGACACAGAGTAGCATTTTTTAAGCATCCCTCTCATGACATGTCACTCATGATTCACATATATCTGACTCAGTATTCAAGAACAAAAGAGATTGAATTCGTCATTGAAAAGCAGCTACGTGCCATTGTGTTGTGTTCTTTGCCCAAATTACGTCTTTCCTCCAATAAATCCTTCAAATCCAAAATTCGGGTGAATAATTCGCGTGCGCGTACAAAGGAAAGTGTCGTAATATCAATCCGTCGAGGTATTCAGTAATTCACAAATTCCCATATGTCCATCATGTCCTCCAGTCATCCCCTCCCCTCAGACTCTGACCATGGTCCTGAACCCAGTCAGAGTGACGTTGCTGTTCGCCGTGCTGGTCACAATGACCTTAACGGCAGGGTCAACGGGCGCTGATTCTGTGACAGACTCGCTGGATGTGGGAGGGGGCACAGATGTCGCGAGGTCTGAAGGGGCGACAGTGAACGTAGGCTCCACCGAGCTCTCCGACTTGGGATCAGAGCTTGTGGTGTCCGTGGCGAGAACTGTGGGCGTTGCGGCGGCTTCCTCAGTTGCCGTAACTGAGCTGATAGTAGAGATCTCTGATGTCGATGCGGAGGACTTAACTTCGCTTGAGCTCGAGGATTCTGGTTCGGAATCCCTTGAGGAGCTGACAACAGCCTTAATGGCAGGCTCAGCACCGACTGTAGGAGTTGCGGCTTCCTTGGAGCTAGCTGGGCTCGTTGACGACTGTGTGATGGCTGAGGATGATTCCGAAACATTGCCGAGCGAAGAAGCCGAAGCCGAACTTTCAGATGAAACTTCAATTGCGGTCGTCTCTACTGCACTGGCACTTGTGTGTGTAGTAGTCCCTTCTGAGTTTGTCGTGGATGTCGTACTTGCGCCAGTCTGGCTGTCGCTGCCATCTTGGTTGATAGCTTTGAGGTTGACAATGGGAGCACTGGGTGTCTGGATGGCCATTACTTCGCCAGTGACGATCTGTTCACTTGCGATGGTCGATGTGCCATTGTTCTTGTGAGCCTCAGTAAGGGTGATGGTCCTGGTCCTGGTGGATGTGACCGTTGTGGTCGTGAACTCTTCATCCGAGCTCTCAGAAGCAGACGAGGCCACCGACGTCGTGATGGCGGCTTTGAGAGCCGGCGCATTCGTTATCGACCCTTTCTGAGTCAATGTTTGAGGGATGTCTTCACTCGCTGAGGTCGAAGTTGCCGCAATAAGAGCCGAGGCATCGGAGTCAGGGTCAGTTGTCGCAAGTTCCGAGGCAGCTGACAGTGCTTGAGTGGTGTCGGTGCTCTTACTCTTCTTAGTGGTCGAGCTTTTCGCAGGAAGCTGAGAGACAGAAGAAGATGGTTGAGCTGTTTCGGCCAGACTCTCTGCGGCATCTCCTTCAATAGAATCGACAGGCGTCTTCTGCTTGAAGCTGACGGAGTCTAGAAAATTGTCAACATCAAAGTAGGGTTTGGGGCCACTTACCTTATCACCGCTAGAAGTAGCCTCTGCTGGTGTCTCTGAAGTCGGCACTGATTCGGAGCCTGAGTTGCTTTCGTCGCTTGCCTTGAGCTTTTGGCTGGCGTCTGTCTTGGCATCTGTGCTGGTATCTCCGCTGTCGTTATCCTCCTCCTCCTTCTCCTCGGTCGTTCCAGCCAAGAGGGCATCCACCTCGTCATGAAGGTCGTCGATCTGGTCCAAGATTGCGCGAAGGTCCTCCTCGGGGACGTCAATGGTACGGCCGTTAGCCTGTGCTTCAGCCCGCGCGACTTTGATGCTGTGGTAAAGCTCCAAAGGGTCAGCGCCTCTCGCGAGGCTGTCCCGGATGGACAGAGAACCAGATTGGACATCTGCGGGCGTGGCTACGTTCCCAGGAGGATGGACATGGCGAGCGTCACTATGGCCTGCTAGACTAGCAGCCATGCTGAGGAGAAGAGGCAGGCCGCGGAGAGGGACCATTGTAAAGATTTCTGAAGAATTGTTTCAAAAAGAATAAGAGAATGATATTATCGCAAGCCACCGTGGATTCGGTACCTGCTCTCTCGACTGATATAGCATGACAAGAATTCGGCGGTTGCTGGGTGTCGCATTCCAGTCCGTTGCGAGGACAATGATCGAGTGCCCAAAGTCTCATGTGGCCCTGGACAAACACTTGTTGGTCCATCGTGGTCCGTTGTGAAGGAAGCAAATGACCACATTCCAGTGCAACGAGTGGTATGCGGATTCGTTGCAGACCTATTCTCGGGTGACGTGATGCCTGGTGAAGGGGTATGATAGTAAGTAAGTTAGTAGATAAATTAGTGAGTCAAATAGCGAGTGAAATAGTAGGCAAAATAGTAGGCAGAATTGTACGTAAAGTCGGTGAACAATACGTGATGTCGTGGTTCTAGACTGCCCTCAACTTCGAAGAACACCGGATGGTCTCTAGATGCTTTGCGACCTTTGTTATTCCGTATGTCGGCACTCTATCCACATGCGCCTCGAGCTGGCAGTGATGCGAAAGCGCTTGTGTTAGCATCGCTCAATGGGGATAGTGTGGTAAGAATCATGTATTGTAATATGGTGTAAGCTGAGTACGCCGCTGCCTTGGCCTCGGGGATGCCTGAAGAGGCCAGCATTAGGAGTCGGGATCACCGGGTGCGCGGTGGAGATGATTTAGTCGCTTTGTGCGAGATGCTTCCCAAGGGAATTGGGAGTCACCATTGCGCTATTGAGTCCAGGCCACGGGGACAGAAACCGGCGGGGACAAGTATGGCGCTCTAGACGAGAAATGGTGGCAACAGAGACCGCTGGCTTCGTGACCAACACACAGGGCCGGGTTTGGTGTTGGCGGTCAGACAATGCGGCAATATATTATTACTCTGCTCCTGGGTGAAGGAGGTTCCATGGTCGCTTTACCTAGTTCGTCGCTTCGTGGTGCTGCTAGTTTTGAAAGGATCTAGATGAAGGAACAGCACAGGGATCATCGAATGGATGCAGGGCCATGTGATGGCGGTCTAGCCCTGTTCTTGGTTGGTGCAAGAGGGCACCAACAGTCAGAGGAAGCAATCCCTCGCCGTCATCAACTGTCATTTCGTGCCACAATTTGGGGAGGAACAGGCACCGCCGCGAAGAAGCAGAGACGCAAGGAGGAGGGTGCCTCAGGCGACAAGGCTCATACGTGCCGGCACGGCCATCACGTACTCGCATAAACCTTGCACAAATAAGTTTTACAATCAATTAAGGACATCAATTACCCCAAACCAGCCAAGTTTCCCTCAAAGGCGCGCCACGCGGGAGCGCTAAGCCATATCGGGCTCTTCGTCACGTCGCAGTCGCAGTCGAGGCGTGCCTTCCCCTTGTCTCCCTCTGTCTGTCCTCTCCTTCGCCAGCACCACCGAAAATCCGCAGCGCCAGTTCGCCCGCGCCCACCAAAATGAGGATGAGACCACCAAGACCCCCCAAACCTACGGGGTCAACCGACGGGGTCCTCGCGAGCAATGGCTGAGCTACAAGACGCACACACGCACGCCAAATGGCCACCCCAGAAATTTCATCACCGCCCTTCTCCTTCTTCATCCTTCCAATGATCACAACCCTTTGACATCGCGACGATTCCCCAAACCACCATCACCACCGTCATCGCCAGAGTACCCGGCTCTGCCAGGGCCTGCCTTTGCCCCTAGTAATCCAGACTACTCTCTCTCGCCCTGTGTCCATCCGCCCGCGACCGGCACACCGCACGACGTGACTCGCACACATCGTAGCCGTCACTGACACCGGGCTCCAGCATCTCGGCTGACTTTGTCTCGTTTACACACAAACAAACCCAAAATTCGTCAGCCACTCTGACCCTCGGAACGGCTTTGCACGTCAAACCATAAGAAGCCGACGCACCCACCACAGCGCGACCGAGCCTTGCTACAACCACATTCTGTGACAAACACGTCCTTCGAGCTCTCCTCGCTTCGAGATTTCCGCTTCGTCAAGACTACTTCAACTTACAAGCCTCGAAATTCATCATTTCCCACATCACAAATAACAAATGGCACCTCCAAGCAAGACTGCCGGCGATGGACGCCGCAAATCTGGCGGCAAGCCTAACATGGTCGTCACTCTCAAAGTCTCAACTGAAGAGTTGCGAAAACTCCTGGATCCCAGCGCCGTCAAAGAAGAATCTCCTTCGAAAGACGCCAAAGCATCTCCCGTAGAGTCACCAGCGGCAGCGCCAGCAAACACCAACGGAAATGGCGACAATGCATCCGATTCAAATGCAGCAACACCTGCAGGCGATGGTACGCCTGCCCCTTCCACAATGGGCCCCCCGACAGAGAACCCCAAGAAGAAGGGTGTCAAGCGCGCCGCGCCCAACAACGATGGCATTCCCAAGCCAAGGGGCAAGCCTGGACCGAAGAAGAAGCCTCGCCTGTATGTTATACTTGTATCACTCCATGGGAACTTGACACTGACATGTTTTAGTGAGGATGGCACGATTGACCAAAGCGCCAAGACAACCACTGTCCATAAATTAGGACCCAAGGCCAATCAAGGTGCTATCAACGCTGGCCTTCGCGCCCTTGACCGCTCTGGCAAGCCATGCCGAAAATGGAGTCGAGGAGGCTTCACACTCAAGAGCTTCACCGGCGTTGTCTGGGAGATCCCTCGATGGACAGCGCCCCCTCGTTCTGGTCCCGACGGAGAAAGCACCGAGGCTTCCGCTGCAGCCTCAGCTGACAACAGCAGTGGCAAAGAAAACAAGGAGAATGGAGTTGAGCCCAACAGCGTCAACAACAGCAACAGCGGCGATCAGGAAGCACAAAGTGCTCCCAGTGTTCACGCTTCATCTCCCGCTCCCATGGCCGTCGGCGCTGCAGCATAGGGGCTTGCATCCGATGGCTACTCGTTGAGTCACTTTGCGAGAATTTGACTCGCTTTTGACGGTTTTCATCACTGTAGTTTTCACCCTTCTTTTTTCTTTTCGATTTCACTTGCTACTACAATCGGCTGGCGTGCCGTAAAGGCGTTCGGAAAGGTCTGCAACCGTGTAGGGATAGCGCATCACGGCATGGGATCAGGTGATCAGGAGTCTTGATTCATAGGGCCAAAGGGATGGCGCACTGTACGGTTACTCTAAAAGCTTTAACCCTCCAAGATTGGAGCTGCAATAGAACTTTGTCTCTGTTGACTGCATGAGCCATCATCATAACCTCTCACTTTGTTCTTGTAGCAGTGGCGTATGGGATGTAGCGAGGTCAATGTCAAGAGAACGGCGCTTACGCTGGATATTCGGGACCTGTGTAATAACCAGGACGGCGTTGGGGGCATGGCCTGTGTGTTGTGACGATGCGGCGGTGACTTTCAAACAGTACGGGGCACCGGATAGCCATGGTGTGCAAGTTGGTGCAGCTGATGCATTCTTGTGTCCAAGAAGCGACGTTGCCCGCGCCGAACCCGCTTAGTCATCTTCGGCGCATGAGCACGTCAGTACAGGGGATGAAGACGCAGGTACGGAACGCAACGTGGATGTAGTGGGCAAAGGGCTGCGAAAGTGGTGCAATAGAAGCGACTTGATGAAGCACTTCTAGTAGATGGTTGTCTTCCATTGTGCTCAAGATTTGTGGCTCAAGACTCGAAGACGTCGAACCTTAGACCATCACTCTGGCAGTGTTGCATCGCTATTCTTTGGGTTCCAGCGACAGATTGGCATGGTTTCAGCGTGCGTCACTACAACCAACTAACACTGCCCTGTAAGCGATGAACACAAGGCGCATTATGAGTATGGGGGCGAGGGCGTGAGGGCCCGTTGTGTTGAGAACAGGCAGCTCATGGTCGTGGTGGCTTGAGAGCTGTGGAGATCCGGATCGATCCCCCAGCGGGGAAACAGTACTACTCGATTAATAGCCCAAGACAGTGGGCTTTCGCTGAGGCAGGCTGCCCGCGTGACCGTTCAGGCACCTGATGCGTCGCCCCAAGGCCCTTTTAGCGCTTGCTACAGCGGGTGGTGAGTGAGGGGAGAGCTGGAATGCATGACACCTCTCTGCCTCCATTTCACACTCGTCTCACAGCTGTCTATGTGCCTGGACAATCAAGTACACAGTTGAGTTCGAGATCTGCATTCTAGATTTACGTTTATATGTTTGCAGAGTTTTGTAGCCTTGCCAATCTTCTCGCAAACCCAAGCAAGCACATGCTGCCATCGCCCGTTGTTCCACTGACCCCCCAATCCCGTGGCTGTGGGGCAAAGCGCGGCATTGCGATTCCTGGCCGTCACTCAGTTATCATCGCCTATCCATCACCACCCAACGCCTATCTGCGCCATCAGCCCAGGACCGCTGCAGCTTCGCTCCTACCACCACTGTCATAATCATCGAGTACCACCGAAGCGACGCCCTGCCGCTGCCACTCGCTCGGCGTCCCCCTCGACATCCCCCCTCCAAGATATTTCGGATTAACAGTCAAGAACAACGACCCTGACGGCACAGGGCGTCCTGTCCGTGATCGAGTGCCTTCGACCCTCCGCTTGACATCACTACGACAGCTCCGGATTCAGAAGCAGCTGTGCAAAGGCCAAAGGCAGGCAATACTGGGTGGGGCTTTCCTCCAGAGCTTCTCCAAGAGCTTGCTTTTGCCTGCCTCTTCTATCCGACACTCATCTTGTCTAGGGCTACTGCCTGACAATGACTAGCCCTCATCGCCATGGGTCATCGTCCCTAGAAGAATCCGACTCGTCCTCCACACAAAGCAATAATCCCAACAACTCAGCGGCTCGGGCCCGTTACAACTCTGGCCCTACTCGGGCTTCTGCTGCTGCTGCCGCCGCCGCTGCCTCTCACTTCTATACACATCCCTCGCGAGTCTCGTTATTGAACCCGAGCCACCCTCACTCGATCGACTCGCCGACCTCACAATTCCGAGACCCCGAAAACGCCGCTGACATGGAGGACGACGGCGATGGGAACGCATGGAGGAACAGCAGCGGGACACCGTCATTCTCTAGGGCATTTGACATGTTCACCGGGCCAGACGATGTCGACGAAGCTTCGCACCTTGAGGAGGACCGCTTCTTCGTCCCCTCCTATCTCGCGGGCTCGACTTATGTACACCAGCTGGAAGAGGCTCATTTGAGCAAGGTCCAGGCGCGGCGTGATGCTCAGAGGATATCGGGAAACGGGGCATCCAACAAGCTTGGCCAGGCAACTGCTCCTCTGCCACAGGGCTCTCATCTTGGAATGGCACACACCGTCATTGAACGACCACCTCCTTTCACAGAGGACACTGGACTGGCATCATTACCAACTCGTTGGAACAAGGACGATATGTGGGGAGGCATCGAGGTGCAGCCGGATGGGCTTAGCATCAAGTACGTCGCACAGAAAAGTAGCCACGAGCGAGATCATGAAGCCAGTGCTGTTCGAGCCGATCACTACATGCCTCCTCAGTGCGGCTTGTATTATTTCGAGGTCCAAATCATCTCTGCCAAGCGCAATGAGTAGGTTTTGCCTCCCTGCTCGCTAATCCCTAACAACATCCCTATGGTTCATGCTTGGCTGACAGACCAATGATCAGTACCACCATTGCCGTAGGCTTTTGCACCAAGTCAGCTCAGATGTCCCGCCCCATCGGATGGGAGCCTGAGTCCTGGGGCTATCACGGAGACGATGGCCAGTGTTTGACTGCTCACAGCGTCGGAAAGTATTTCGGGCAGCCCTTCAATGCCGGAGACGTTGTTGGATGTGGCGTGAATTTTAGGGACAACACAGCTTTCTTCACCAAAAACGGCGCAAGATTACGTCCGTCCTCCCTCGCAATCCTGGAGTTATGAAAATAAACATCTGCTAATGGCGAAACAGACAAGCTTGATCCTTTCGCAAATGTTACGAAAGGGAAACTTTACCCAGCTATCAGCCTGAAGAAAGCTGGCGAACATGTCAGAGCCAACTTTGGACAAACGCCATTTGTATATGATATCGAAGGTTTTATGGAGGTAAGTTTCTACAGCATCCGCAATATCCTCTTTAGCGATTGACCAAAGGACAATGCAGGAGCAACAAGCGAGCGTGCAACAAAGTATTCAGTCAACCTCATCATCGAACTTAGAACCCAACATGAACGAGACGGACCTCGTGCAATCGCTTGTCCTTCAGTTTCTGCAGCATGACGGTTATGTGGAAACGGCCAGAGCATTTGCCGAAGACATACGGACGCAAAAGGAGGCGCTCAACATGGATCCAGACACAGTCGTTAATGGTATCAACATTAAGGATGACGAAGATGCCAACAACCGACAAAGTAGGTTTCCGCGCATCTTGACTACCAAAGGCAAAGCTAACTCGGAGCTTAAGGAATACGCCGAGCGATTCTTGAAGGCGACATTGATCGTGCTCTCAAACTCACTGATTTATATTACCCAAACGTGCTTACGGAGAACGAACAAGTTCACTTCAGGCTACGCTGTCGTCGCTTCATTGAGTTGGTCCGTCAGACGGCAGTCTTGAACATGAAGCATGACTCGAGAAGCGACATTGCCGAAATGGATCTGGACTTTGATCACCCAAGCCCAAAGGATGCGGAGGTGCAGGCTGAGCTCTTGGAGCTCGAGCGCGGCATGCTTGCTTATGGACAAGCGCTGCAAGCCGAGTACGCTACCGATCCGCGTAGGGAGGTCAGCAAGGCACTTGATGAGATATGGTCTCTAGTTGCGTACAGAAACCCTCTTAAGGAGCCACAGGTCAGCCATCTTCTAGACCGGAAGGGCCGGATAGCAGTGGCGGAAGAACTCAACTCGGCAATCCTACGTAAGTTGTCTTCAGCCGTCAGATCATCAACCGGGGTCAAGGCCCATATGTACTAACATTTCATCACAGTGTCACTAGGCAAATCATCGCGTGCGGCACTAGAGAAACTTTTCGCGCAGACAACAGCTCTGCTAGAGGACCTACGGCAAGATGGAGGCGACGGAGCCTTCGTGTCTGTCAAGGATATTATCGACAGCGTACCAAAGTCAACAGAAATCTGAACTCGCTTGCAGTATCTCGTGGGTACATCATCATTACTATGATCTCAACAGCAACATTTCGGAGCGCGCATCCCTGAGTGGTACGGCAAGAGGTGTGTGAAAGACAGGCATGCTGAATACTGTTCACATGCGCTTCACGTGCCCTAGGACTTCCAGCTGCCATCTCTGAAGGGCTGAGCTGCTAGATACACACTTGTACATATTCGGTGATGATGCATTTGGCTTCACGACAGGATGATATTCTTTCTGGGGTAATCCACACAAGGGCGTGTTTTCAATGGGTAGCACAAGCACCGCTGGACTTTCAAGTATGCGGCTCTCGGTTTGGCGTTCTGATTCTCCCAACTGGAATAGACTTGATGATCACAATTATGCAGCGCGATTCAGCTCCCTAGATGAAATAGTTGGTAAGGGGTATATTTAATGCATCCTGCCTTCTGTGAGAGAAAATGCTGCATGTTGTACA
>WNLN01000409.1:0-23879 GCA_021347865.1 Sarocladiaceae sp. CBMAI 1973
GAAACGCCACTTCGGATTCCCGATCCCGTCTCGCTCCCACCGAAAGACACGCCTTCCGACTGCTGCCTGAGTGTGTGAGAGCCACTGGCAACTAGCTCGCAAAGTCATCCACGAACGGGATGAGGCTAGAGCGAGGAGTCATTAGCGAACCACAACCACTACTAGCAGTCGCATAGCTGTACTACGTATTCGTGATTAAGTGTTTTATTCCATTTCCATCCATTTCCCGACAGGGCCACCCCCGGATTTCACCCGGAAACCTCCCACACCTTCCTACATACCACCTACTGTACAGGTAAGGTAATAGCGTAACAGTACACCCACACACCCTGCAAAAAGGCGCGAAGCCTGAACTAATGACAAACATGGAGTTTCCCCGTTACATACGTGGTTGACAAGCAGACTTTGGTGCTTGGCCCAGATGAGAGATTGGATCCTTGGGGAGTGTGTTGCGTTGGATTGACTGGGTTGAGGGATTGATTTGCGTGGCGTTTCTTTGGCGGAGGGGGGTTGTGAATGACTCTTGCGGGGGACTTGGCGGGGAGAAATAATGGGGTGTAAGTGCCGACTACGACAATGGGTGAGGGTGAGGTTGGCTACGCTTCTAGATCTGGGATCCGGACGGCGGGAAAGGTGAGTGACACATAACCGATCGGCATTTGACAGACGTTGAGTTCTGGGCCAGCGACCACTTCCCGCGGGACAGCTGGCTGTTGATCGTTGACGCTTCGCTAAGTTGTAGATGTTGTGAAGGTGCCTTCAAGAGTCATTCACAATGCTGACCCAAATGTGCATGATCCCGGGACCTTGCATCTCAACCCCCGCATGACACCATTTCTCAGACCGATAGTTCGTCCCGACAAAAGGAGCAGGAGGAGCTTCTCGTGTCGGGTGATGGGAACGGATTGGGGCTTGAGAGACGGCTATGAGCGGCGGCAGCAGGCGGTGACTGACTTGTCGTGGTGCGGAGGTTCCGTTCGGCCAAAGTCGGGATCCTGGGGGAATAGAGTTTGAGGCTTGGCTGGGGAGGTCTGGGGGTGACAGCTCGTTGGCATTATGCGGCAATTGATCGTGTATAGATTAAATAGAATTAATGAAATGTGATGAGATGTGATATAATGTTATTTGATTGATTGATTGATTTGATTTGATTGTATTTGTTGAGGATGATGGGTGTGCATCTCGGGATGAGGAGGAATGTTGTGTGTGTGCTCTTACATGGCCGAGGCCTGCAAGGTCGTCTGAGGAGAAGTCGAGATGCTGAGAAACAAACCTCGGGTGGACGTGAGGGGTTGATGATGAGGTTGCTGTGATTGACGTCCGAGGCCCATTAGAATGGACATTGAGCAGAAGAATGACGGTGAAGCTTTCGTTGTATTGCAGGTCTCGTTGCGCGATGCGCGTGTAAGTGATTCTGAGAGCATAGCACGTTACAGGGTACTCAAATCATGTCCGACGAAGACTTGGTCGCGATGCCTTCCCGCGGGTCCGGTTGCCGTCTTGCATTAGCACATGTCCCATACAATGATCATTTTCTCAAATATATTCAATTAATTTACTGGAAAAATACATTGTCGCAAAGAGGAGACAAAGTGTCGGCTTGACCTGTTCACACGGGCCGAGAGACATATCCACGAGGACCTCGGCACGTGCACCTTCAACATCGAAATGAGGCGCTCACCACATGATGAACCCTGAATCCTGCATCCTGCCGCGAGATATGTTCACGCCAGTGACGCAAGGCGGCGCATCGCAACTATAGAGATGTGATTCGGACCAAGGGAATGGATTCTGTTGGTCTCGGATGAGATTGATCATGATCTTGGACCCGGGGCCGAGGTCGGGGGTGTGAGCCGACGGTGTAGGCCATAGCTTGTCTGACTGGTATCTTGTGATATCTGCACGAAATAGTCAATGGACCGGGCCGCATGGACTTGTACGTCATTGTAGAGATCAAATGATTGATCCCTGCGTTTATCTTTTGTTCTAGACAAAGTCGAGACAAGGGTCTTTGCATCTTGACGAGACATACATACCACTTAGACGAAGCAAGTCTGAGCTTGGTTCATCTGAGATCAAGAACAGGCGTGAACTCGAAGGGGGTAGATGTAGTCGCGGTAAACATAATTCTCTTATTGGTTGTATATTTCTGTAAATATGATTTGTAGACTGTGCCCATGAACGTCCACCAAGGGCTCACCAAAGTGTTCACCTGAACCTATACTCATGGCTGGCTTCTGCCATCAGCGTTTCCCTCCGCCAAATTCCCAGTGCTGGTTCCGACCTTCATCTCTGCCTTCCAAGTACTCCTCTCAACCTGCGAAACACCGGGTCCCTCATACACACTCCCATACAATCCCGTAGCCCAACTCTTCCCCTCTAAGGCAGTCTCACTCTCAACACCGCCCTGACGCTTATTCTTCTTCGACGTGAAGTTCCTGCTATACCATTTTCCATATGTCAAAAGATAGTATAGCCTGAAACAGAGGAAGGCGAATTTGTCGTTTTCGAGATCTTCGGGGTATGTGGCGCCGAGGCTGACTGCTGCGGCTATTCCGGACATCACTGCTACTTCGTGGGCGTTGACGAGCGTCCAGGATGCAGCGAAGCGGGTGTGGCGCTTGGTGTTGAGGAACATTAGCCAGGGGATGACGAAGATGTAGTGTGTGTAACTGTGGCAGAGTTGATGCCACCAATCTTTGCGGATGATCTTGCTCTCGTCAATCTCTTTGTCAGACCACAAATGACCGTCTCGATCTTTGTTGAGGAAGATGGTCTGGAAGACATGTCGCTCGAAGGGGACTTTTTCTGGGAATTGGCTTTGGTAGTTTGTGCAGTCGAAACACATTTCGAGTTTGGACTTGTCTTCGGGGTACATCTTAATGTAGTACATGGGACGAAATTCTTCCTTTCCGGAGCGCAGACGGTCGGTGTAGTCTGTTCCCTTGATGTTTGAGACTGCGAGATCGTCGCGGTAGAAGTTCTCGTAGTGTTTCTTCATGTAATCTGCGTCGTGGTGTGTAATGGTAATATCGTCGCTGAATTTCGCTGAACCGAGGACTTTCTTCTCAGCCCAACTTCCTGATTTTCCGAGGACTTTCTTTGCCGTATCTGCTAGACAGCAGAGGACGAGTTCATCGTATCTCTCTTCCATCTCTGGGGCGTTGGGATCTCCACCGTTGGGATTATGACCGTCGGGTGCTGGAGTTCGGGGCTTGAGTTTGACGACAACACCTCCTGGTCGATTTTCACGGCTGACGACTTGTGTGAGTTCCGTTGAGAGACGGACTTTGACGCCGCGTGATTCGAGGTCTCGTCTCCAGGTATCGTAGAAGTCGGTGAATTTGGGGAAGACGATCATTGGTGGTTTGTTGTTGACGACGGTGTTCTTGTCGCCGGGGTACCACATGCCGTATGTAGGAGCTGTACACAGTCTCTCGAACATGATGGCCGGAACCCTGGGTGTCTCATTTCCAGTCCCAAGGAAAAGAGCCGTCATGGGCAGGGCGATGGTGTTGATGAAATCCTCCGAGAACAAGAACATCTTGAAAACCAACCTCAACGGCAACAACGCAAAGCAAACCTCAAACCACCGCATAATCTTCAACACAACCGCCAACCTCCTCACCTCCGCAGCATGCTTAGCCAGCAACTCCGTCGGAAAAACATTCGTCCAAAACGTCTCATCCTTTCCAAACGAAACATGCAAATTACACGGATCCGCATGAAACCCCTGCCTCGCGAACATTGTCACGGTGTGGTGGAAGATGTAGGAACCACCTTGGACTCCTTGGTTGCACCAGGATGCTCCATGACGATCTTTGTCGATGGGGATAGAGAAGGCTTGGCCGCCGCAGTAGTCTACTGCGTCGATGAGGGTTACGTTGAACTTTTCGGGGTGTTGGGAGAGGTGGTAGGCTGTTGACATTCCTGCTGCGCCGGCGCCGACGATGAGGACGGACTTGCGGCGGTCCTCGGACCCGTGGATGTCGTTGTACGCCATGATGCTGTCGATCAAGTATCACTTATGCCGTTCACAGGCGAGACAAGGCTGTGAGATATCGAGGGAGATGAAGCTTGAACATTGGGATGCATTCTGGGGTGGTGGTTATTTTATTTGACAGGGACGCTATGGACTGAATCCGGAGAAGTGACGCCGTGAAATTAGGATTGACGTCAATGACTCTAGTCTGGATCATGATCTTGTCTCTTCAATGACGCGCTGACACGCGACTTGTCGATGAAGAAAAGTCAACGGCCACGATATATGCCAAGCAACAAACATTTTTCCAATGAAGTCGCGTTTCTGGATTTACATGTTCAGTGTAGAGAGTGAAGCAGTTGTGCTGAGCTCGCCGACACTACTGTTAGTACCTTGATTGAGACGGACGAGGCTAGGCTAATGAGGCTTCACCAGGAATGCATAATAACACGACATTACTATGATACAAATTCTTGTTAGTAGGCATTCTGGTAGAAACATGTTTTGGCCATGGTGCACGTGTTTATAGGTCGATCATGCTCTGTCGCATGTTCTTTGGACTGCTCTTCATCGCCGTTCTTGTCGCATGCTGGTCGAAAGGCCCGCCAGCTTGGTCTCGCCATCTGCCAGTGAACTCTTCTCGGTCCGAGTAATGCGGTTTGCGCTCACCTCTGAGGAATCAGGATCAATCAAGATTCCAGACCCATCTCGATGTGAATAGTGTCAGGCTCACAAACTGGATAAACTCCCATCGCCAGCACACCGAAGTAAGCCTTCTGACCATCCTCTGCATGTCCTCTCCCCAAAGCACAAATACCTACCCAACAATAAAACAAGCAAACGACAACCAAACAAACAACAAAAATACCAAACACGCGCCCACTCCCGCATGTGAGGCCTTGCAGCATGGCAGCCTGGTGGCCTGGCCACGTACATGTCGCTCCATCACCTGAGGCGAATTCTCGACCTTCTGATAGGTTCGGTGTCGGTAGTACTTCGCCTCGGACCAGAATAGAGTGCAAGCTGATTCGCACGGGAATCCGGTAGCAGGTATTTTGTAGGTTGTAGGCTGAGGGGAGGAGGGAGGGGAGTGTGCGTTATGCGGGCTGGCGAGGTGCGTGCAGGACGAACAACGCAGCAGGTTGGGGGGCAGATGACCTGTAGAATGGGGTTGTGGCGCTGGGCGGTGAGGATTGGGCGCTGGAGGATATCCTTGGACTGCTGAAGAAATGTGATAAGATTTATGTTAGAGGGAATAAATGATTTATTGGTTTTATTATTTCATTATCTTGGAGGTTTGACGGCTGTGGTGAGGTGCCCTGGTCGACGATGGTGTTGGCGGTTGTGTTAGATGCCCAATCTGGCAGTCAACACGACCTGCACAGTGAGCGAGCAAGACACCACCCATAACTTGAAGGTACCTCTCTTCCGCCACAACCTGTCTTTTCGTAGAATCTAGAATATACCAGATAATGACTCTTCACAGCCATTTCAAATCATCTTGTTACTCATCCTCCTGCCATCTTATACCTCCAACCTCGATACTAATCCCCCCACCAAGCAAGGACCAGCCCGGCAAACGCGATGGCGGTCTGCATCGCATCGCATGGAGACGCCGAACACTACGAATGCAATGTAACGATAGGAAAATAGGCGGTGACTCAGCAGCTAGGTTGGTCTGGTAGGCACGCGGATCAAGGCTGTCGTAAGAATAGTCATCAACCGCCACTGTAACGACGGGTGAGGCTGCTACCGTTGGTACCGTAGGGACGCAAATAGTGCACTGCCTCGAGCTGAAATGGAGGTGACGCTGACATGGTAGGTTGCGATAGGTGACCTGCATTTCCTGCCTACCTGTATCTTTTCATTTTATCAAGATCAATAATTTATTGTTTTATCGATGAATTATATCATAGTTGTTTTTATGAGATAAAAGCACTGTAAGAGGGTGCCAAACTCAGCGCTGCCATCATGTCTTAACAATTCTCCGGCAACCCTCCCAACCTCACCCATCACGAGATGCCCATCCTAAAACACCATGACGAAATATCCCATCCCCCATGCCCAGATCCCGAGTTTGTCTCATCAGCTGTCTGCTTTCGCCATCACCTAGGCTGTAGATTCGAGCGATGAAAGACAGATCTCGATAAAAGGTTTGACATGTGCACTCTCAAAGCTGGATGATGGCTTATCGTCGATGAAGAGGACGGTGGTGGTGCGATCGTAGATATCGATGGTGGGCCACGCGATGGGGTGGCGATCAGCAGACGTGGGATGCTGGTTCGTTATCTGCCTACTGTACATACAGGTATCGAACAGGCGATGCTTTTGTTGGGAATAACTTCAAGTATCGATCCTGATAAGAGGTCTTGCTCAGAGTTTGGGCCCCCGCGTCGGTGATCACATGAGCCTTGAAGCATTTCAGGACTTATAACGCCACGATGCTCGACGTTCGTTTTCGATCTCCGTTTTCGACATGTGCTCTCACATACATCCCCGTTATCGAGATGTCAGGTCACAGAACGGACTTGTTTCCTCCTGTTGATATTCTGACTCTGGATTCTTCCAGATGATATGGTCTTACAAGAAGCATTGTCGGTTCGTGGAGAGGCGTGGCTTGAGTATTATTTACAGTGGATGCGTGAGGCAGCGTATCTGCCAGGCCTCAAGGCTAGGCTACAAAGTAAACTTTCGGCTATAGCCCACGGGATCGGTGGTCTCGGTGATGAACCCATATGTACTTCGGTTCACCGATGAGTTCGGTCTGGGTTCCGTGCATCAAGCAGTAGCGTGGACACTGTTTCGAGCGCCTGCGGGGCCGGTGTGAGGTTCTCTCCTAGGACACAGACTGGACAACTTGCCGCAAGAAATCCCCTTACCCAGGCTGCTTCCGACACCAATGTCGAGATTGAGCCATGAAACTTGCCAAAAATAATGAATTGCAATGACTAGTGCTTGTAGAGAAGTGTGGCTGATCGCTGTGCGACCTTTTCGGTGCTCCGTATCAAAACGTCAAGCGCGAGCCGATTCCCAAATCGCTCACTCCCATAAACGCCGGCAAACAACTCAGTCTACGTCGCCCCATCTCTCCATGACATCACAAGATTCTTCGTACAATCACGGTGACATTTCCTCTTCCTCTGTTTCGGGCACTGGCGTCATGAGACGGTCCTACCACTCCTTTGATGGTGGCGGCTCCTGCTCCCCAGAGTCTTGCCAATAGCGGATTGTGAGAATACCGTTCTCAAGGCCAATACAGAAATCGGACATGCAGTAATAGCACCAATACATCTGACCAGAATCTTGCTTTCCTGGCGCCGATAAAGCCGTATTGGTGGGCGCCAGTTCGAATGGTATTGGCATAAGTGTATGTGTGGATATTCCGTACTCCAGTAGGTTTATCCAGTCCACCTGCTCCAATCGCACATGTGAGCATAACGCTGTGCCATGAAGAATGATGAAGTCCGAGATCAACTTTCCGAAGGACATGGTCGTGGTTGCAAGTACGAGGAAACGGCCTCCCACGATCTTGTGCTCCTGTTCGTATCGCCACATCCGCGGTCCTTCCATGATCATCCTACGCGACCTCATCAATTCTCTGAGATAGTCCTGATGGACCTCTCTGAACCTTGGCATTGAGTACTTGAGCGCAAGCTGTATATGCATCTCACGCAGAGCGTAGAAGAGCGAAATGGGTCCCATGAAGCGGTGTTCCTTTGTCTGACATTTTGGCCAATGTTTCCAGTACTCGCCGAGTGGTAAATCTAGCTCGTTGACTCGATGGAGGCGTACGCAAGGTACGCAAACCCAGTAATCCGCGAGGTGGAGAGAGGCTCGGTGAAGATACTTGAGCATCCCTTTGCAGGAGAGTGCGTCCAGCTCTTTCTTTTGGTCGATGTTGAACAGGTTCTTTGTATGGTGGCAAGTCCGGCTGAATTGGAGTCTGTCGTAGAGTTCAAGATACTTTCCTACCATGAAAAGAATTTCGGCTGGTAGTACTTCGACTACAGATGTGGGCGGCGGAGACATCATTGTTCGAGGCGGGTGAGTAGGTATGCTGAAGAAGAAGCCAATCTTGTCCTGAATGAAAGCAATGACCGCAACGTCGATGGTGCAAGATATCGTTCTGAATGAAAGTTAATAATGGCTTTGATGAGGATGCAAAAGCAAGAAACAGCTTCAAGCACGCTGCTCGAGAGTTGGGCTCTTCACACGGACTTTCCTCGCCTGCTCCTTCTGTCTTTGGATGCAAGGCATCCTTCGCGGAGCGTCGAGAAAGGCATGAATGAAGCAGGCACGAGTTCAAGCTCGTGGCAGGACCATCGACCTAGAAGAGAACCATCAGTTAAGAGAGACTTTGCAGTCGCCTCAGGGTCAATCGATTTCCATAGTCACATTGTCCAAAGGACTCCTCACGAAGACTGGGCCACCCCTATGAGATATTGCGAGCTTGAACATTCGCACAGAGCCTGTGGTCGATACACTCGAGGTAGAGGAACAATCATGGTCGTCATGCTTTTAATTTCCTGGCCTAAGCCTCTATTCGTCTAAAAGTCGTTCTCATCAGACCCCGAAACAATGACGTTGTTGACCTTGAGCACCATGCGACATAATTGCGTGGCAAGCTGCAGTTGCTGCTTCTTTCCAATCAGCGGGTCGATAACAAACGCCTCCTTCATGTCGTTGTCGCCGCGGCCCATGCAGTCCACGCCGAGCCTGCCCCTGGCGGAATCGGACTTGACTTGCTGGCTCTTCACCTCGGCGAGGGTGGAGATGGGGTTCAGACCACTGTTCTCGGCCAGGGCCATGGGAACGGCGTCGAGGGCCTCGGAGAAGGCACGCATGGCGTACTGCTCGAGACCGGGGGTCTTGACGGCGGCGTCCTCGACTGCGAGCGAGCAGGCAATCTCGGCGGCACCACCACCATAAACCACACGGTTGTCGCGGACAAGGTTGCGGACGACGCAAAGAGCATCATGAAGAGAGCGCTTTGCCTCATCGATGATCTGTAGAGCGAATTAGTCATCATCATAGTGGTCTACTGAGAAAGAAATCTTACCATCTTGTTGCTGCCACGAACAAAGACCGTAACGGCCCGGGTGTTGGCGCACTCCTCAATGACCAGCATCTTCTCGCGCGTCGTACCGAAAGTCATCTCCCTCACAACACCAGCAGTACCGAGCTTCTCAGCCTTGAGGTCCTCGAATCGGGGGACGATACGGCCGTTGGTCGCAATAGCGATGAGCTCGATCTCGGGACCACCAACCCATCTGACAGCCGGCAGCTGGTTCTGGAGAAGCAAGTGGTTGGCCTCGTCGTCGAAACCCCACTGGCAGATAACAAGGTTTGCACCAGTGTCCTTGAGTTGCTGGATCATCTCAATGAACTTTTCCCTCTCGTAGTTTTGCATCTTCTTGAACTCCTCGACACTGGTAATGTCGAGCTTGTGCTTGGTCTTGGGCTTCGGGGGCTCGAACGCGCAGGTCAGGATGGCCATCTTGGCATCACGGACCTCGGAAGGCATCTGGGGGTGAGAGAAGTCCTTGTCGACGATGACACCCTTGACGAGAAGGGTATCCTCAAGGGAACCTCCAACCTTGCCGTCGACCTTGATAAGCTCGAAGTCGACATCCTTGCGCTCGAAATCCGCAACGGACAGAACTGCGTCGACAGCGATCTTGGAGAACTGGTCGTGGGCCTTGGAGACAATCTTGGATCCGAGACTTGTCCTGGCGACCTTCATCAGTTTTGAGGTGTCGTCCTTGGAGAACTCGATCTTGTCGGAAATGCGGTCAAGCTCAGCGACAGCGATGTCGCAAGCCTGGTCGTAGCCGTCGGCGATACGGATAGGGTGGATGCCCTTGTCGATCAAGTCGGCGGCCTGCTCGAGCATGGCACCAGCGAGAACAACGACACCTGTGGTTCCATCACCAATTTCATCATCTTGTGACTTGGAAAGCTCAACGAGGAGCTTAGCAACGTGGTTGCTGATCTCCATCTGCTGAAGAATGGTAGCACCATCGTTTGTGACTGTGATATCGCCGTCGGGGGAGATGAGGATCTTGTCGAGACCGCGGGGGCCAAGGGAGCTCTTGACGAGGTTCGCGACGGTTCGTGCGGCGAGGATGTGTGACTTGACGGCTTCGTTACCGAACTGGCGGCGCTTCTTGCCCTGACTAGGGAATTGTCAGACCAATAATACAGAACGTTAGCTTTAAAACTTACTCTCTGACAACGATGAAAGGACGGCCTTGCTCATCCTTCATCACCGTTGCTGTTTGATATCACCGTTAGCTTCATCCCACATGCCACCATCGCGGGGCTCCAGCTCACCGTTTGAAACATCCAGGTCTGCGAACGTTAGCTGTGGAATATCACTTGTGATGGGTTGCTAGACTTACTCATTCCTTCCATGATGGCGACTTGAGCTGGTAGAAGCTCCTCCGAATGCTAGAAATTGAGTCGACGCAGTGCTGGAGAAAGGGTGGTGGTTGCGCCTAGCTCGAGCTCTCCTGTCTTCTGCCTGTGCCTGGCCGGCCCTTCATTTTTTACAAATAATCGGGGTCCCCTCCTGGCGCACATCCGGCGGCGGCCGGCGAAAGGAAAGTCCCCTGTGTGCCTTGTGGCTAGTGTTTACAGGGGTGTCTAGGCGGCTCTGGCGGTCCTTGGGTGAGTTAGGCACCTGTGGGGGCTTGTGACGCAGTTGGCCCGTTGTATCGATTACCCCTCCATCCTATTTCGCAGTGCCCCTCCATGAAAGCAGCTGTCCATATTTATGTTCGCGTAGCTGAAGACTTAAGGATTTAACGTCTAACATATTGACGAAGCATCAAGCCTGCATTTCTGCTTCAGTTCCGGCATTTTGTTTGCAAAGCGACTCATAGCACGGCACGGAGTAAAACTAATACTCCGGATTACCTCCAGACCCCTCCGTCGAGACCGACAAGTTCGCGCACGGTCACCGTCAAGCGAACCCCGAGGCTACCTCAGCCTGTTACAACAAGATGTCTCGTCGTGCGCCTGAGTTCGACGATGATGACCTAGACTACGACGAAGGTCTCGAAGATGCTGGCGAGGAGGAGGAGATGAGCGCCGAGGACAGAGCTGCTATGGATCAGGCCAAGGCACAGGTCTCGACAGTTATGGGGGCGGACTATCGGAAGCTGACTACGAAAGACGTCGAGGACACACTCTGGCACTACTTTTATGATATCGAGAAGTCAGTCGCATATCTTCGAAAGACGTATCTTGCGGCGCCAGCTCCCAAACCTGCTCCTAAGGCCGCCCCTAAGAAGGCACCTGAAGGTACGTCACGAGAGCTCTCTTTTTTCGCTTCCATACGCAACCCGGGGGAGGGATCCGGAGCAGACCGAGAGCAATCGATGGACGGCGCATACTCTGGGTATCTTGACGGAGCGGCAAATGTCCCTTCGATATTACCCCCCGTCTCATTCCCATTTGGTGGCAGTCATGCCTCGTTCTTCAGCGACATGCCTTGGCTGGATGTACCGCAACACCGGCAGACCACGTTCCTTGAGCCTACCAGACCGCGAGGTGGTCTGCTTGGAGGCAGTGATGGAGGAGCGAAGATGTCAAAACTTCAAGCACTAGCTGCCGCCAGGAAGAAGAAGACCGAGATGAAGGACGGCGCCAAGACAGCCACTGCTACAAGCACAGAGAACGACATGAAGCGCCTCTCCATTTCAGATCAAAAGAAGGAAAATGCGAAACCAGGGCTGGGCTTCGCCAAAAAGCAAAAGACAATTGACACTCGAGCACCCCTGAGTGAGCAGCTCAATGCACGGAAAGTCACAGCCTTGAGTCCCGACGAGCCGAGTCAGGCTCAGAGTCTCCCAGACACACAAGCCGCTGCGGCTGCGACTGATGATCGCGTGTCGGAGGAAGACTCGGAGAATGCAGCGGTCATGTCGACACCTCAAGCCCCATCATCTTTCGCAAAAACGCTCTTTGGATCTGCTCCCGGGACCTCAAAACCCAAGCGCGACGTGTTCGCGATGCCCTATGCCTCTTCCTCAGCCTACTCCGCTGGTGCTTTCGCCAAACCGAGCCCTGACGATATTGTCCTCACGGCCCAGGCGAAAGGTTCGAGTTTTACACAAACGAAGTGATGGGCTAATCCTAACTCTCATAATAGCCGGTAAGAAGGCAGCCCAGCCCGCACCAAAGGCGGCGAAAGGTGCTGCGAAGGATAAGGCAGCTTCGAAAGAGAGCTCGGTGACGAATGGCGTGGCGGCTATGAAGATCAGCGATGTCCCGCCGCCCAAGAGCAAGGGGCTTGACGTGATCAAGGAGTTCGAGGCTAGCGCTAGCAAGCGGAGTGTCAGCTTCGTCGTCGTCGGTATGTTTAGCATCGGTCATGACACTGTTGATGAGCGAGACTAATGGAAGCAGGGCATGTTGATGCTGGCAAGAGCACTTTGATGGGCCGTTTGCTGGTTGATCTCAAATATGTCGATCAACGAACTGTCGATAAATACCGCCGATTGGCAGAGAAGACAGGCAAGCAATCATTCGCGTTAGCCTGGGTGATGGACCAGAGAGAAGAAGAGAGAGACCGAGGCGTCACGATTGACATCGCCACAAACCATTTCGAGACCGAGACTACCAAGTTCACCATTCTCGATGCACCTGGTCATCGCGATTTCGTGCCCAACATGATCGCTGGTGCCAGTCAGGCAGACTTCGCCATTTTGGTTATCGACGGCAACACAGGCGCCTACGAGAAGGGTCTGAAAGGTCAAACGCGCGAGCACGTCTTATTGCTCAGAAGCCTCGGTGTGCAGCGCCTAATCGTCGCTGTCAACAAGCTTGACATGGTCGGTTGGTCGAAGGACAGATTCGATGAAATTTCGCAACAGGTGGGAGGATTCCTCACAGGACTGGGATTCCTGGAGAAGCACGTCACCTTCGTTCCCATTTCCGGTCTGAATGGAGACAACATTTCCAAACCAATCGAGGATCCTGCAGCCTCGTGGTACAAAGGCGGGTCATTGATTGATGCACTGGAAGTATCCGAATCCACTAGCAAACGGGCGCTCACGAAGCCGTTCCGCCTAGGCATTTCTGAAGTGTTCCGTTCTACGCAAGGCACCATGACGATATCAGGTCGTGTCGATGCTGGAACCTTCCAAGTTGGTGATGCGATCATGGTGCAGCCCAGCGGCGAAACAGCATACATCAAATCGATCATGGTCGATACAGACACCCAAGATTGGGCAGTTGCTGGCCAAAACGTCAGCATTGCACTTACAGAAATGGACCCAATTCATGTTCGGGTCGGCGATATTGTTTGCCACGCCGCGGATCCAATTAGCTGCGGTGACACCTTCACGATGAAGGCTATGGCATTTGAGCACTTGATGCCGATGCCCGTGGACCTGCATCGTGGCCGTTTGCACGCACCGGGGCAAATACAGTCGATGACAGCAACATTGGATAAGGCCACCGGTCAGATCTTGAAGAAGAAACCAAAAGTGGTTCAGCCTGGCGCGGTTGCACGAGTTGTCATCAAGTTGGCGAATAAGGTTCCGCTTGAGGTTGGACAACGGGTCGTCATCCGTAGCCAAGGTGAAACTGTGGCAGCTGGCTTGTTGGAGTAAGGCCGTGGGCCTGCAAAGTTATAGAAGCACATAGAAAAGCCAACACGACACGATTGATGCCACCCGTCCACTCCATCAAGGTGACTCGGTTCATGGGAATAGCAAACGTCTAAAGACCAGTTTATCTAATTATAAATCACGATGCCAGCAGCGTTACCCATCATCTGTGGCCTGATGTCAGACGAGGCTGCAGGGTGGGGTTCCCCCAAGTCGAGAGACAGGTGGCCGCTCGTTCGTGATTTCGAACATGATGGAAAGCCGCCGGAACGTTCCAGAGAGCCGAGCATAGTTATCTAACCTTACCTAGACGTAGTAGCTTGAATTGTAGGCTCCGTGAAAATGACAGATAGGTACTCCATACAAACCATAAATGTCTATTTTGGCTTGCGCGGATGCACGCTCGCCGTGAAAGTACAGTGCCCAAAGGACCTTTCACTGTGCCATGCCGGCACTTGAGGACAGCTTTGCCACATTCCACATGATTCTCTTGGTCCAGTGAGAGCCGTCACCCCATCTTTTGCTGGGCTCAAGTGTCCAGCCACCGCGCTGTGCACAGTGTCCGTCAGTGGGCCCTTTGAAGGACCCCTGTCACGTGGATCCGCAAGGCTACTCCTAAGCGCAGGGGGTGGCTTTCGGCGGCGTCAATGGCCACACTGTCCATTGGCGGCTCCTCCAGGGTCTGTCCCACTGAAAGGTGGCTGCTGGCAGCGTTCCAATGTGCCACCTGGCCTTTTTGCGGCGATCTGGACACTTCGACTTTTCCCCAGTGCGGTGGACTGCAGCTTGCTTCATAAAGCTCCCCCCTCCAAGCCACCTGTGGTTTAAACCTTCCTCAATCATCCCCAAGGACATCCTCACCTTACACGATACCCAATCCCATCCGGCTTCCCGCAATAAGAGATTGAGGCCTAGGTGACTCTCTCTGCGTTGGAACATTCTTGTTCTTTTTACCCCACGTCTATCTACTACGTCGTTTGTGCTTGAAGCATCTTTATTTGGACACATTTCACAAATCCAGCAATGGCTCGTTCAAGGAGCTCGCTGGCCTTGGGCTTCGGCCTCTTGTGCTGGCTCACTCTCCTCTTCTCCCCTCTTGCATTCGTGCAAACTGTCAACGCCGCCGATGAGGCCGATAGCTATGGAACTGTCATTGGAATCGTAAGTCTCGCCAGCTGTTTGGAGCTCTACACCGCCTCGTACAAACCTCTGACTTGTTACTCAGGATCTTGGTACCACCTACAGCTGTGTCGGTGTGATGCAGAAGGGCAAGGTTGAGATTCTCGTCAACGACCAGGGTAACCGAATCACTCCCTCATACGTCGCCTTCACCGAGGACGAGCGCCTGGTTGGCGACTCAGCCAAGAACCAGGCCGCCGCGAACCCTTACAACACTGTCTTCGACGTCAAGTAAGCCCATACCGCCATCAATTCGCACACGCTCATTCGCTAATCATAACTTCAGGCGTCTCATCGGTCGCAAGTACGAGGAGAAGGATGTCCAGGCCGATCTCAAGCACTTCCCCTACAAGGTTGTCAACAAGGAGGGCAAGCCCATTGTCCAGGTTGAGGTCGATGGCGCTAAGAAGCAGTTCACTCCCGAGGAGATCTCTGCCATGATTCTTGGCAAGATGAAGGAAGTCGCTGAGTCTTACCTCGGCAAGAAGGTCACCCACGCCGTCGTCACTGTCCCCGCCTACTTCAACGTAAGTCCCAATTGGCAATTGAAATTATTCATCCGCTAACAGCAAGCAGGACAACCAGCGTCAGGCTACCAAGGATGCCGGTATCATTGCCGGCCTCAACGTCCTCCGTATTGTCAACGAGCCCACCGCCGCCGCTATCGCCTACGGTCTTGACAAGACCGATGGTGAGCGCCAGATCATTGTCTACGATCTCGGTGGTGGTACTTTCGATGTTTCTCTCCTGTCCATTGACGAGGGTGTCTTCGAGGTCCTGGCCACCGCTGGTGACACTCATCTCGGTGGTGAGGATTTCGACCAGCGTGTCATCAACTACTTCGCCAAGCAATACAACAAGAAGAACAACGTCGACATCACCAAGGACGCTAAGGCTATGGGTAAGCTCAAGCGTGAGGCCGAGAAGGCCAAGCGCACTCTGTCTTCTCAGAAGAGCACCCGTATCGAGATCGAGGCTTTCTTCGAGGGCAACGATTTCTCCGAGACCCTTACCCAGGCCAAGTTCGAGGAGCTCAACATGGACCTCTTCAAGAAGACCCTGAAGCCCGTCGAGCAGGTTCTCAAGGATGCCAACGTCAAGAAGACTGAGATCGATGACATCGTGCTCGTCGGTGGTTCCACCCGTATCCCCAAGGTCGTCTCTCTCATTGAGGAGTTCTTCAGCGGAAAGAAGGCTTCCAAGGGCATCAACCCCGATGAGGCTGTCGCTTTCGGTGCTGCCGTTCAGGCTGGTGTTCTCTCCGGTGAGGAGGGTACTGAGGACATTGTCCTCATGGATGTCAACCCGCTCACCCTCGGTATCGAGACCACTGGCGGAGTCATGACCAAGCTCATTCCCCGCAACACCCCCATCCCCACCCGCAAGAGCCAGATCTTCTCGACCGCTGCCGACAACCAGCCCGTGGTCCTGATCCAGGTCTTCGAAGGCGAACGATCTATGACTAAAGACAAGGTAAAACATCTCCTCTCTATAATCCGATTCAAAAGCTAACTTGTGAATAGTATGTATCCTCCTTTCCCATTCTCTCTTCCTTTGGACGCGTTGTCAAGAAGCATGAAGTGTTCCCCGCTCCCAGAAGGTAGGACCAAGGTAAGACGTTGTGCGGAAGATCTCAACCCGTTGTGGAAGATCTCAACCCGTTGTGCGGGAGGTCTCAACCCGTTGTGTGGAAGGCCTCAACATGCTGTGGAAGATCCCAACACGTTGTGTGAAAGATCTCAACACGGTGTGCGGAGGATCTCAACACGCTGGGGAAGATCCCAACACGTGCGGAACATCTTACTAATGCTTCTTGACATTGTGATTCGCAAACTCATCCGCGTTTACTCCATACTTACACATCTTCACAGCAACATCCTCGGCAAGTTCGAGCTTACTGGCATTCCTCCGGCTCCCCGCGGTGTCCCTCAGATTGAGGTCTCCTTCGAGCTCGACGCCAACGGTATCCTGAAGGTCTCCGCCCACGACAAGGGTACCGGCAAGCAGGAGTCCATTACCATCACCAACGACAAGGGCCGCCTGACTCCCGAGGAGATCGAGCGCATGGTCGCCGAGGCTGAGAAGTTCGCCGATGAGGACAAGGCCACCCGTGAGCGCATTGAGGCCCGCAACGGCCTTGAGAACTACGCTTTCAGCCTCAAGAACCAGGTCAACGATGACGAGGGTCTCGGTGGCAAGATTGACGATGAGGAGAAGGAGACTGTAAGCTCACCCATTTCTGAACCAAACTGTCAAGACACTTTACTGACCTGCAATAGATCCTCGATGCCGTCAAGGAGGCTACCGAGTGGCTTGAGGAGAACGGTGCCGAGGCCGCCACCGAGGACTTCGAGGAGCAGAAGGAGAAGCTGTCCAACGTCGCTTACCCCATCACCTCCAAGATGTACCAGGGTGGCCCAGGTGGCGCCGAGGGCGATGATGACGCCGAGATCCACGACGAGCTGTAAATTAGAATCGTCTCGACGATCACACCAAAAGTCAGACTCCCCATTGTTTTTCATAAACATCCGACAGGGACATACTTTTATGCGAACATGTTTCATGGTGTTTTGGTGGTTATTCGCACGGCGGACAATGTACCATCCGTGCCTGTGGGTAGTCCGCAGATGGAGTCTCATAGACTTGAAGAAAGCATTTGACCAGCAAACTGAGAAGACCTTGCAATGTGATGTGACTGTTATCGTCGGTTGGTGCATTGATAGTGGCTCGGGCAGCATGTGGGTATGCCTGTTGCGAGACAACCACATTATTGCCATCCTGGCCAGTTACCGCTTTGAGATCGACGGCCAACTCTTTGGGAGTAAAGGAGCAGCTTATCTTCGTTTACACAATGGTCCGGAACTGACCTGTTGCCAGTAAGTGTACCACATATGGACCCTGTACCAAAGGTTGTCCAAGGTGAAAAGCGTAGGTCTATTGTGGTCATTGTTCGGGTAGACAATAAGACCACCCTCATTGACCAAAGCTCCCGATCTCGACTGAGCCCTGACCGTTCGCTGCCTATGGACCGAGTTGCTCATTCTGCCTCTGCCCTTTCCAACGTTTCGCGAGTTTCATGCCAACGAAATGGAGGCCTCACTGAATCACCCTCCGCAACAACAAATCGCCTCTTCATCTACACCTTGAGCCAAGGCCCTTACCACGGGAGTTCCTCCTTTGCTTTCCTTTCTAATCGTTTATTTGCAACTTCACAACTACAATGCCTCCCGGTCGAGGTCGCGGGGGCCCGCTGCCTGAGGGCAAGAAACCTGAGGAGATACCTCCAGGCGAGGATTTTCTGAAATCACTACAAAGCTTCTTTCGCGAAGCCATCGAGCTCAAGAGTCCTGGATATCCCGACAAGACCGACTTTAGGCTCATGACTAGCAGTATCGTAACCTATCTGCAAATATGCAAAAACTCGAAAACCTCGGCGGCGGCTCGAGCTGAGAACCCGATTCGATTGCCTGGTGGCAGCGAACCGCGAACCCGAATCGCACTGCCACCGAAGGATTTTGTGCCCGATGACAAGCTCACGAAGAAGCTGATGAACATGACTTGTGGGCAGAAAATCGTTGGGGCACTTCAGATGGCGATTTGGAAGCATTGTGGGAGGAAGATTCCGAGGAAACGGAGGGCTACGGCAGAGGAGAGTGTGGCAGCGAAGATGGCGAGGATTCGAGATAAAGGTGATGTTTCGGAATGCAGGGAATCTGCTGGAGAGCATTCTCGGGAAGACTGCACGATGGACAACAATATGGAGGCAGAATCACCCGCGGCCGTCGATGACTCGGGCGAAGAAGCGCAAACCGATAGCAAGGAGTCATTTCTGCCGAGCCATGCTCACAACAGCTCTAAAGAGCAAGTCATCCCCATACCAAGCCCCGAGCCCAGTCCGGAGGTCAAGGACGAGGCCCCAGAAGAAACTGCGAGCGATCAACACGCAGACACATCGAACCCAACTTCACAAGCCCAACAACTCCCTGCCTCGCCAAATGCATCACCTACAAGGGAGTATGGTCAGGAAATCGACGATGAGGATATGGCAGACAAGATACAGCAGGTCTCCGAGGGTTTGGGGACCGGGGAACCTTCAGAGTCGACAATCAAAATGGCGATCAATATTTGCGCGGGAGATATCGGAAATGCCATCGAATGGCTCCGGATTTATGAGGATGTATTGGCTGGGCAACTTCAGAAACCAGCTCCGGACACGTCGGTTCAGTTTGCTGGAGATCAAGATTCTGATGATGAGAAGGAATTTGGCGACATCCGGAAACCACGATCAAAGACTGCTTCCTCAAGAAGGAAGCAAAAGGATTCGGGAAGCTTGATGACTGGCACAACCGCATCGCCATCCCACGAGGGGTTAGATGCACTCGACTTGACACACAAGATGCAGGAAAACTTGAAGGCAGCCACTCGGCCGAAGCTCATTATCTGGGGTAGGGCTCCAAAGCCGTTCACCCAATGCCTTCTTCTCGGACATCTGGCCACTCAAGTCTCAACACTATCGGCGGAAGCATAGGAAGCTTACCGCTCCAAGGTGGTTGACGGACTTGAATGCATCGCCAAAGACCTTCGCGCTGGCGAGGCCGAGAAAACCGAAGAGGTTGCTGAAGATGTTCCTCACCCAGATATGCTCCCGTTTGCTGCACTATACCCCAAGCTGGCGAAGTTTCCTACGGGTACATGGGCCGTCTATCAAAGCCAAATTGAAAGGCTTCATTACTCCGGGAAACTACGGGACATGAGAGTCATACGACGGACCGAAAAGATAGCCAGGATCTGTGTCAATCCTGAAGAACAACGGGCGATGAGCGAGGGCAAGTGGGAGCGGGCGAAGGCCGCGGTTATCATTGCCGGATTCTTGGGTGAGCGGACTGGTTCCGAGATGGCGACAGAGCGCGAGAAGAAGTTGGTGGATGCTTGGGTTTGGGACAGAATGCGAGGAGTTGACCTCTTCAAGATGGCGGCTGAAAGTCGCTGGTAAGCTGGACATAACGGGGCAGGTGAACGCTTGGGGTCATGTCTCGTGCCTCACACTGGTCTTTTGAAACAATTAAGAAGACGGCCCTGCGTGACTCGGAGTTTGAGATACCGCAATGATCTGACACAAGAATAAATAGAATAGCAACAAAGCAATGATAAAAGCCAGTGACGAACATGAAGTGAAGCGGCGCTGTATTGCGTCACGTGAACACGCGTAGATTGGTTCTCAGCTAATGAGCTCGGACGCGACGGTCGCGACAAAGAGAATGACGACATTGATTCAGACATCAGCCCTGCCCGCCACTCTAGTTCTGCCAGATTCTTTACCTCAGGAAGATACAGCTGTCTTTGAGATCATCACAATTGATACAATTTAGACGGGAACTGTCTTCATGCCTGCAGCGAAGCGATCTGCCGATTCAATGGCAGAGCCACGTCGTCGGTCCGGTCGGCTTTCGAGCACGCCCAAGAAAAGCAACTATTTCGAAGACCCAGACACGGAAACAGATGACGACAATCTGCCCCCAAAGAAACGCGGCCGGCCTTCAAAACGGGCGTCACTGGTGACGAAAGACTCAGAAGAGCAGTACGATGAGCAGGAGGAGTCAGACGAAGAGGACGAGGTAAAGGAGGAAGACGACGAAGAACAACGACCGAGGAAACGAGGTCGCCCTCCGAAAAAGGCCAAGCTGGTCAAAGAAGAGTCTGAGGAGCAATATGAAGACGAGGATGAAGAAGAGGAGGACGATGACGATGACGACGAGCGTGATGAGGACGCCCCTATGAGGACGAAGATCATCCCTCTAGAGCAAATGCGCGGCACTGGTGGAGTTGACTACGAAGACTTCAAGATTCACAAAAACACACTCATATTCTTGAAGGATCTGAAAGCGCACAACCAACGGCCCTGGTTGAAATGTGGGTGTTGCAAGGCACCTGATCCAACTCTCCATCTGTAACTAACGTTCGCATAGCGCACGATGGCGAGTATCGACGATCATTACAAGACTGGAACAGCTTTGTTGAGACGACGACACAAACTGTTACCGAAATCGACGAGACGGTCCCGGAGCTCCCTCTCAAAGACGTCATCTTCCGAATTCACAGAGACATTCGCTTCAGCAAAGACCCCACACCTTATAAGGTAGGACACATATCACTATCAGGTATCGAGACGCGCATGCTCACATCGGCTCCAGCCTCACTTTTCGGCAGCCTGGTCACGTACTGGTCGGAAAGGGCCTTATGCATGTTACTACATTCACTGCGAACCAGGGTCGTCCTTCATTGGCGGCGGACTATGGTGCCCAGAAGCGTCGCATCTTCGCAAACTCCGGCGGAGCATAGATCGCCATCCGGATGATTGGCGCGCGATGTTGAACGACGAGCAGTTTCGGAGGCTTTTCCTCGAACAGGGCAAGAAGATGAAGGCGATGGGCGTTGTGGATGCGTTTTGTGAGAAGAATAGTCGAAACGCTTTGAAGAAGAAGCCAAAGGTATAGTCTGCTCCATGATCAAGTTGATGATTGCAGCAGGGTGTCTAACGATTGAGCAGGACTACGAAGCGACACATCCGGACATCAAGCTGTTGCGGCTCCGCAACTTCACTGTGGGACAAAAGCTTGATGATTCTATATTCTGCGAGGATAATGTACAGGAGAAATTGCAACCAATCATGGCTGCCCTGCACGGTTTTGTGAGTTCCTGTACTCGAAACATATAGTGTCGTGTCGAACTGACATCGTTTGTCGCAGGTCACATTCTTGAATAGAATTGTGATGCCGGATCCAGGCGACGAGGACGAGAGCGATGATGATGATGAGAGCGCTACATGATCAAAGAAGACCTCCGCACAAAAGCGACTTGCTGTGCCGCGCCGAGCTGCGAGAACCGCAACTACGGCTAGGACGTTGATCAATGCAGTGCCTGAGAAGCCACTGTGAAAATAGCATTCGCGATAAGTAGCAAAACATGGCCAGGAGTAATGAGATCAATAGGATCGATCCAAAGTCTTATAAGTCTTATCGACAGAAGATGTGACCTACCTGGAAGTTAGGACAAACAGTGATACAGGCAAGTGACCGAAATATGCTCGCAGGCGGCTTCTCCAACCCAGAACATCAGGCTGCATATCTAACAACACAGCGCAACGCCACATACTGCAATAAGCAAGCAAGGCACTTTTGAAGGCATAATCAACCTCATTGGACCAGCTGCCGCCGACCCCGCAGCAACAGCTTATTCATGTTCCACGATACGATACAGGACGTGCTTCCTCCATATCCTACTAATACCTAATGCCTGACGGCTGTTTCTCGGGAGCGTCCCAAAAAGAGACTTTCTCTGCATTCATGACGCTTGCCCGACTCGCACAGAACTCATCATCACAGTTCATCAACGAGGCGCTGGTGCCCAGGGGAAGAGATGGAGACCGCCGCCAGTGTCGTCGCCTTTGTCACGCTGACCCTGGCAACAGTGAAATCGTGCCGCGACTTACTTTCGGCAGTGAAAGACGGCCCCGAAAAGCTGGACCATGTTACTACAGCGATTAGCACTCTCGTCTCTACTTTCGAAGAGATAGAAACTGCGCCTGAGCTCGCCACACTACTGTCGTCTACATCCTTGAGAGCGATTACGGAGAATTGCAAGGCCGACTTCGAAAGATTCAAGTCCAGGCTTGAGAAGGTTGAGACGTTGCCAGGGGAGCGTCAATGCGGCAAGCTGTGGAAGAGACTGAAGCTCGCCTTCAGCGAGAAAGATCTGCCATGGATTCTGGCTGTCGTCAACGGACATGTTGACGCGGTCACGATGGAGTTGAACATCATCCAATTGTTCGTTTGAACCGAGCCCAACGAACCTCATCGTGTATAGTCCACTGACACCTATGCCTCTAGCCGGAGCCTTGCCCGAGTCGAAGAAAGCACAAATCGTATTCTTGCGCAGCAGGAGATATATTCCCTGCGGATAGAGGAACAGTCAACAACACTCCAGGCTGCCCATAATCATGCCTCAGATGCCGCAGAGCACGGTGCACATGTTCGAGACGCCGTTGAGGCCTTAATACAAAAGGTGACGGGCATGTCTTCAGCATCGCGAAAGCAAGCGAGTCTCATGTCAGAGATGCTACTGAGAGTCGAAAAGGAACTCAGAAGGACAACGGCCATTTCTGCGAACGGATCTGTCGAATCGCAATCCAACAGACCGCCCATACATTCTACATTTATCAATCCCACCCCATACAGCAGTGAATCCTCGGTGCTAGATCAGTCAATCGGCAGATTGAGTGAGCTGGTCACCAATGTGGAGTGTGCCTTGGAGTCTGCGGACGCTATGGACATTATCAACGACTTGGATACGCTGCTCCGTATAGCGGCCAGGTGGAATCGACACACCGAGTCTTCTTCGTCCCTAGACGTAGCCCAACAGCTCAAACCGGGCCTAGATCTCAACGAACTACGCGGCCATTTTCTCAAGGCAAAAGAACTACTACTTAACAAAGCTCGTACGTGCAGGAAAGCCATTGCGATCGATGAAATCTACACAACTTTCGCTGACACCATTCTAGTTTCCCGCACGACGGTGTCAGGATTCAGCATTACCGGGCAAAATCACAGCTATGCCGAGTACAAAAGCACCGATGGGAGACTACGTATACGACGCCATTCCCGTGTCTTGGGTCGAAGCAGCCCAGAAATGACTACTTTTAGCGAGGAGACGAATATCGCAACTTGGATGCCCGAAAACCTCGACGTCCCCATCGCACTCACGATTTCTTACTATGAGAGGGTGGTAGCGGGCATGGTATCATCGTTACCGCCGAGTCTTATCGTCAGCCCCGTGCTTGGACTTAAGCATCCCGTTTTCGAAGCTGTTCAGAATGGAACGGTGGACGATCTAAGACGACTTCTCTCTGAGAAGAAGGCTTGGCTGCGGGCTCGGGACCCGTATGGGGCTCCTTTGCTCCACGTAAGTTGTTGAAGCTCCACAGGAATTGGCCACGGACTATGCACTAATCCCTTTTATTTTCCTGCACAAGTATGCACTTGGCAACGCCAACATTATGCAGTTCCTCATAATGAATGGTGCGGATGTTGATGATTTAGCAGATG
>WNLN01000410.1:0-23680 GCA_021347865.1 Sarocladiaceae sp. CBMAI 1973
CCAGATCATGGATGATGACTTCTCAATCATCACGTTGCCTGCGAGTCCGCTGCTTGATCGCGCGAACGACGAGATTGAGGCACCTCAGGATCCACGCTTCGAGATGGCGGCACAGATGGAGTCCTTCCGTCAGAGGGCTGCTCAGCCATTCCTCGACATTCTCCGCACCTTTTGTCAAAACAGATGTCGTGTGCGGAGAACGCTTTGCCATATCATCCGCGAGTGGGAGAATCTCCAGTTTGATGCCGAAGAGATCGACCAGATCCTCCAGGTGCGATGCAAAGAGGAGCCTGTTGCATTACCAGGCGCGAACGGCGTCGCAATCAGTTCATATGCGCTCTCACTGTCCTCTTGGACCTACTTTTACAAACTCCGTCAGATGGAGTGGATTGTCCAATTTGGATTCGAGCTTGAAGTTTATCAGCCGGATGAGCTCTCAGGGATGTACTGGTACCTCAACTATCTTGCAAAATGCCGCGTCCAGCACACAGAGAGGATGCGATCATTCTTATTGTACCGTGCTGAGGAACTCAAAGACCTTGGCGAAGGGCGAGATCCCGCCGCAGACAAGCAGGTCGAGCGGGCCTTGTCCCACTCTCGTCTCTCTATGCTGGATGCAGCTGTGACCTGGGAGTTGTCTGATGCACTGTCTTGTCTCTACACTATTATCCACAGATTCAAGCTGCTGAAGCTTCCACCTCGGCCATATAGTAGCGACGAACTACGATACGAGCTACGCATGAAACCCTTCGTCTCCATCGGTTTACCTGATCTTCCATCATTCCAAGACTTTCAAGAAGGCACAACACAGCCCAACATGTCATCAGAAGACATCCTCGCCTACGGCGAAAGGGCGCTCGCTGGCGCAAAGCGAGGTTTTGAAGCGCTGAGCAAGTTCACCGCAGAGGAGTCGTTCTCAGTCGGAAGCCATGATCGTTGGGTTGCCTCTATGAAGAACGGACTCAAGTCATGCATTGCTGCGGGAATAGCATTCTCGACCTTGCATAAGGCAGTCCGTGAAGCGGGGGGTGAGCCAAGTAGCTTGAAGCTCCAAGCCGAGGTACCGACCCCTGCCAAGTCCTATCATGAATGGTGGATCGTGCCGAGGATATCTCCGATACGTCAATAGATCTTCACACCTTCACGACTTGTACCTGAGATACTCATATTGTGTGTTTTTGACTAGCAGTTGGAACAGAGCTCTTAAGAAGCAACACCAATAGTTCCCGTTTCCTGGATACAAAGTACATCCTTAGCAAACCATATCGATCTTACATCAATGCTCCAGCATTTCTGGGTCCCTCGCATTTGCCCAAGCCTCTTCCTCCTTCCTCACCCAAACAGCATTGTTCATCCTTTACCTTGATTGTAAATGAATCTCTGAGCGTGAGCTGAATGCTGGATGCTCCGATAAAGATATCGGCCAGTCACGCGCCGAGACATCACAACAGTGCATAGTGGCACTTAAGCTGCACGTCTCCGTGCGGCGGCGAGCCTGAGCTTGACGGTCTGCTCATAAAGAACATCCTTGAAAGCGAACAGGAGGGCCGCAGTGAGGACACTCTGGGTCACCTTAGGTCCGATGCCTACGGATCGATGTCAGCCATCACGATCTGTTCACGACTTTGCATGCACATACCCTTGTAGAGGCCTGCGTAACCCTCCTCCCTAATCACGCGGCTGAGTGCCTGTCCCATACCCTCCTTCTTGTCCTTGCCAGCAACGTGCATCTGGCTCTTGACGGTGATGTAAGGGTAGGTCACCGAGGTGGCAAACAGCTTGCCGAGGGCCCCAAGGAAGAACGCAATGGTGGGCGTGACCTTGCGACGCTTCTCCACGGTATTCTTCATCTGCTCAAAGAGAGTGTACTGGAGAATGGGGTTGATGACAAGCACCAACGCAGGGATGACACCCGAGAAAAGGGCCTGGGGACCCTCGTTCTTGAGAAGCGACATCAGTGTGCCGATGGTGCTGGGCGCCTTGGGCGGGCGAGTGTCGATGCCAGCCTCGGCATCTGCCTCACGGTCCTGCTTACGGGTGGTCACGCGAGTGTTGACAACCC
The DNA here is from genome assembly GCA_021347865.1 of Sarocladiaceae sp. CBMAI 1973. Lineage (NCBI taxonomy): Eukaryota > Fungi > Ascomycota > Sordariomycetes > Hypocreales > Sarocladiaceae > Sarocladiaceae sp. CBMAI 1973. The sequence continues at coordinate 2,063 of WNLN01000410.1, forward strand.
AGATGGGGTTGGTCATGATGACGGTGGCAGATCCAGCCAAAGCGCCGGCCATCATTGACTCAACTGTCGTGAGCTTGCTGCTCGCGCGGCCAGCCTTGATGGCAGCCTTCTCGAAGAAAGCACGGGTCCATTCGTACCAATAATAGTAGACAAAGTTGGTGACACTGATACCGAAGAGGGCGGAGTTGATTCCGGAGTACAGGCCGGAGACACCTTCACGGGCGACAATGCGCTGGACAGCCTCGATGAACTTCTGATCCGCCTTCTTGGACTCGACTTGGGCGCGAGTTGACAAGGTGATCAAAGGGTAACTGTAAATAAAAGATTAGTAGCTTGCACTAGTGAGAGGTGACGTGACAGGCCGAGTCGCGTACGTGAGGATCATGGACAGAAGACCACCACCAGCGCCAGCGAGGGCGTGGGCGACATTGTCATTTTGAGGAAGAACCGGCTTCGAGACCGACATGATGAAAGCGCGATCTTGTTATTGCACGTCGAAAGTCAAGGTTTGAAGGAAGGTTGAAGTCCAAGGCGTGTGGAGTCGGGCGGATGAAGATAGACGGGCTTTTAGTCTCGAGTTTGGGTGGCTGTAGATCTACGTCGGTCACAGCGCCGGGCTGATTGTAATAGAGACGACAGTGATCAGATTATAGTGCGACAAAATGTTAATTACAAGATGAAGTCTCAGAATTCGTGTCTAGGGCGAGACGACATGTGGTCAACGCGCGATGTCGAGTTCTCCCTCCCTTGAGAAACAGGGAGCCGAGGTCGGTTTATGCAACGATACCCGTACGTCGGCGACAGATAACCGATGCCGAAATGAGGTCACTGGCGGACGTGCTGGAAGCTCGATCACATGCACCATGAGTGGAACGGATCAACAGATAGTCCGGCTCTGCCTTTGCTTCCCAAATATTCACTAACCAATCACGCCGATCGCAAAGATCATTCTTTTCATAAAATTGCATGACCGGAACCTTGGCAAGTGTATCGCTATTTGGGCAGTGCTTGGTTTTGATCAGATGTCATTTCTTGCTTGGCTGGTTTTATCTCTACCCATCCGACACACAGCACAGAATACACAGCAAATAATTTGTACAGTATGGATGCGGCTTGAATAGCGCTAAAAACAATAGCTTAAACGGGTTCCGCTTCACCATGTTGGGCAATATACTGCCCAAATAGCAACACTCCTTGGCAGAACCAGGTAGGCCGTTAATTGCTATGAAGTAGCACTAAACAGGTACTAGACTACTGTAAGGATGAGGCACTGAAAGCTGTCGTGGGCAATCTAGGTAAAGCAGGGTAACTACATAGGAGTGATGTTTCCCCCAGCTTATAATGTGATTGTTACTAGAACGCTCTTTCGGGCAAATACAAAGCCTTATTTCCAAATTCATTTACGTTTAACTTTCAATGTGCAGAGGCCATGGTATTACCTGTCCTACTTGAGAGCCGCGGGTGTTCCTAAGAAACCTGAGAAAGAAGAATTTCAACAACTTGTCATATGCACCAGAACAGGGTCAGATATACTGTATTTGCGAAATTTCTTGTTAGAAATTTGGCTGCGGGCTGAGAGGAAGTCTTTGCTAGAGCTCAAGCGGCATGCTTAAAGCTAATTTGCTCAACACAAGCAGACGCGTTCTCAACCTAGGATGTTTGCTAGCCACCGTACCATTCTCACCAAAGTCGAGATCGCGAATGGTGCTCATCTCTCTCTCAGTACCTCGGCCGTCTAGTCTTTCTGCCTTTTCATTGGGGTCTGCACCCGCCGTGAGCAAGGGAATGATCAGAGACATCTGGCGATTGTGGACAGCTATCATCAGAGATGGAGTCTGCTCGAAGCATTGTTCTTACCACTTGCGCCGTGTGGATTCAGTGCCTATACGACCTCTAAGTGCTTTTCAGACTTCCCCATCTCAGCAGACTCGTGAAGTGTGCCATGGCCAGACGGGTCAGTCCAGTTCAGTATGAAGGCTGATAGCACGGTGTCAGCATCTCGTGTACTGTGCTTGGTTATAGATAGCCAGTAGATACCCGACACTGGTTCAAATCAACAAACTGGAGTGTATTCTGCTATGGTCATGGTCTTGTAACCCAGGCCTCAGATCTGGGCCTCAATATCGAAAACACGGTATTCCTCAAGCTCATCTATTGTCATTGGCCCCAGTCCTGGGCAGAATCAACAAACCGTCAAGCAAATCGACACCGCTTGGTGGCTATGGTATCGGACCATTGTTCAACTCTTGCTGACGATCTTCGCCCCTCGTCTGCACGGAGTCTCTTCAGCTTCCAAGGTTACTACCAAGTTCCTGCAAAGATGGTAGAGCCAACATGGAAAGAGACTTCAAGTGGTCTGCCACGTGATTCACAACTTGAGTTTCGAGCTCAGCTGAATCGCCCCGGCCTTCTCTAGCCACCGCTTGGAGCTCCTGGGGGACTTGCTCGCAAAGTGGGCAGACAAGAAGATCCCGTTTAACTACTCCTTGCTTCATATATGCCAAGGCATTGAGCTGAGCCTGTAATGAGGGTTGCAAGTTTCGCTTCGGGTGAGAAGTCAGATCTTCATGTGCTTTCTCCACAAAGACTCGGTCTCTAAAATATCAGCGACTTCTCGTGGTCAATGTCGCAGTACCATGAAAAAGTGTGCACCTTGCGCATCCAGTCTTTTGAATGACTGTTCTCCATATGTGCCTTCCAATCGCGTCGTCGCAGGAAGAATGTGAAGGCATTGGCACATTTGGGGAATAGACACGGGTATGGCTGCGAGTGTTCGTCCACATGGCGCTTCCAGTCGTCTTCATACTTTTCTTTACTTCCGCCTCGGTCCAGAGGCACGAAACAAAAGGGGCACTGGATCCCCATCTCGCCTTCTTTTACTTTCGGATGCTCAGGAAACTCGAATGAATGTTCCAGGGGTGTAGAGGAAGTGTCTCTAGCTGCAGGAAGGGCCCTTGGTGGGTGTGGGACAGGTCCAGCCTCCGAAGGTCTTACTTGCTGGCTTGCGGCCGCCCCTGATGGCTAGGGTCCTCGTTGGATCGCTAGTGTCTTCGCATGTCTCTTTGTGTGGAGTATCATTTCTCGCCTGTCAGCTATGGAGTCACCCAACTGCTGGCAGAGCGTCTGGCGGGCTGTAGGGAAACGATCGCGAACGATGGTGACAATGTTCTCACGAACTTTGATATGACTGCCAATTGAGAACCTTTGATAAGCTCTAGAAGATATCGAAGGGTGGTTGCATGAGCTTTCATTACATTTATATTTGTTCTGTTACGTAGGACAGGTATAGAAGTGCTGACCAGCGTGAACGCCACCGCGAGCACTCCCAGTAATTTCTTGAATTACATAAATCTTCACTCGTTGCACGGATATGAGAGACGTACTCGATGATACAGTAACGAGATATGCATATAAAGATAGGACTGGGCAGTTGTTTATACAAAGCTTCAGTTCAGGTACACGAAAAAGCTAGACGAAGATCGCAATTCAGTGCTAGTAATATCCACACTTTGGATAGGAAAGTATATACGTTTGCTCAGAATCGTCATCATATCAGATGAGGATCTTCAAGTCGGCTAATCACGAGGCACGAATGTAAGGACGCGCAGATCGCCACCTACTGACCTCCTCCGTGTACGGCAACCAACCCAGCATTCTTCGTAGCATGAGCCTCCTGTCGGAGTCCCGCATTCTCGACGCCAGTCGCAAAGCCATCCTCCTCAAGCTTGCCGGTGGCAACAGCCGCAACATCAGCCTGGTCTCCATCGAAGTGCCTGGCAATCTCCTCCATGGGCACGTATCGGGTCTCAATGACCATGAAGTAGATGAAGACAATTTCGAACGCCAGGAAGCAGACGTAGAAGATGTAGTAACGCCACTGGATGTTGTCCATGGCGATGGGGTTGACGAACTGGTTAAAGAAGACGGTGGCGGAGGTAGCGACGACAGAAATGGCAGTACCCTTGGCACGGAGACCGTAGGGGAGAATCTCGACGGTGTAAGTCAGGGGAAGACCAGTCCTAAGGGGAGATCACGTTAGTAAATGTGCTGTGGGGTTCCTTTTCAGGGGATTTGCTCACTTGAAGTTGTAGAAGAAGTTGAAGACGTAGATGAAACCGACAACGGCGCGACCCATGTGCTTGTGAGGGTTCTCGGGGTCGATGCGAGCATTGAGGACAGTCCAGATGAGGAAAGCGAAGAACATGCCGATGGTCGAGATGAGCAGAATGGGACGACGGCCGAAAGAGTCAATGTAGAAAGCAACGAAGAGGTTGATGAGCAGAGACATGGTCTTGGATCCTGAGTTAATACCCAGCTGGTCCATGGGCTTAGTGATGCCGATACCGTCCAGAATGAGCTTGAGGTAGTAGGCGACGATACCGTTTCCAGACCACTGTCCGAACACAGCAAGGGCAACAACAAGCATGAGACGGCGACGGTTACCAGGAGTGCGGACGAAGTCCATCCAGGTGGTGTTGGCATCAGCCTGCTTGTCCATGGCCATGGCAGTGCGAATCTCGTTGTACTCGATCTGAACAATCTCGTCTTCGGTGTTGCCCTCGGCGTGGTAGTGAGCAAGCATCTTCAAAGCCCTCTCGTGCTGGTCCTTGGCAATCATGAAACGAGGGCTCTCAGGAACCCACCAGATGATGCAGAGGATGATAATGGTGCACCAACACTGGAGGAGAGAGGGTGTTCGCCACGCCCAGTCACTCTCAATCTTGAGGGTACCGAAGGTGACCCAAGAGGCGACGAAAGAACCAATGGCATAGGCCAGACCCATGAAAGTGGTGAGGATGGCACGGTCCTGGGGATGAGCGATCTCGGCGACAAGCAAGGGACCGGCGGAAGTGGCCCAGGTCATGCCGAAACCAAGGATGATACGAGCAGCGAAGAACATGTCGAAGTTGACGGCACCAGCCTGGAGACCGACTCCGAGGAGGATGATGACGGAGCCGGTGATGATGGTTGGCTTACGGCCGAGACGATCGCACATGAAAGGGATGAAAGGCAAGCTGATCAGACCACCGAGACTCATGGCGGAACCGAACATGCTGAGCCTGACCTTCTTAGGGTAGTTGAAGTACTCCTGCCAGTAGGGCAAGGACTGCAGGCCGTTCATCATAGAGCCATCGAAGCCATTGGCGACGTTGACCAGAATGAGGAAGAAGCAGTAGATGTACAGAGTGCGCAGGTTCTTGGTGCGGCGCCAGTTGACACGAGGGCGCTGTTGACCTGCGAGCCAGTAGTTACCCTTATCGGGTTTCTGGGTCTTGGACCCATCAGGGATCTTGGGTCGGAGGAAGCCCATGATCTCAAAGCTTTTCTCTCGTGAAGAGAGAAGAAATGCTGGTTGAAAGGAGAAGAGAAAGGTCGGTTTGGGCCTTGAGAGTCGACGAAGCTCTTCTTGGAGTCAAAGATGGCTCTGGGGAGAGAAGAGGAGAGGCGAGACGGAGATCAGCGGGGAGGAGTCGTGAACTTATATGTATGTATTCATCAATCCATGGGGTAAAGTGAAAGCGATCCCCATCGCCGTGTATTTCCCTCCAGCATCTGGCCGTGCTATGCGTGCTCCGTTCCCGACTAGGGCGCCCATGCATGCCATGGCTTCTGGTCTTGCCTTTCCCCGGCCCTGTGGTTCTGCGCTAACCGATTGGCCGGCAAAGAAGGAAACTTGGCAGATGCGGGTGTATATGGGTGTGTCTACGTGCGTGAGAGATGAGGGGAGTGCATTGTATCTGGGAGGCAACATTCATCCCATATTTGCGTGTCGCACGCTGGCGTTGTTCAGTGGCGCTTTTAGTGGCAGAGGGACCATCTTCAGTGGACTTTTGTTCTACCCAGTGGCTGGGGGGAATCTGGGGTAGACAATTTGCTACCCGCGGCACATACCGGCGGGGGCACGTCTCCCTGTAATTGGCCTTGATAGCCTATAGCTCCACCACCAAAGATAAGCTCTACAGGGGTCCCCCCTTCGACTTCGAGTGCCCCTGGCCCGGTACTTGACAGGTACATTCGCCTCTCCCACTTGCCGCCAGATGACAACTTTCAGCCTGCTCAACAACGCTGAAGAGACGGCTCCTCAAGTGGAACCTCGCACTTGATCAGTCGCCTGGCTTCGAGTCTGGGGTGCCAGTTCATCCTCGGCTAACCATCGCCAAGTCGCATCCCCATAGGTGCGCATCTTGCTCAAGCCCACTAGTTAAGCACCGTGGGTCCATGCCAGACGGTATTCCCGTCTGGGGATTCGACAGATGGCGCTATTGACCGCAGAGTGAGCCGTGGGGGAACGCCCTATTCGTCGGTGGCTGGCACTTGGGAGGCTAGGTAAGCTCATCGTACGAACCCCAGAAGATCCCAACCCCAAACTACGTTAGGAGGAGGCCAAAGCACGCGTTTGGATCAATCTTCCAGACGCGTGCTAGTGCTGCAGCGATCAGCCTGATTCAGGCTGAATTTCTAGCGCCGTCAGATGCACCTACTGACCCCATTTACTATTCCCAGAGCAGGTAGACATCGTAAGAGCACAAAGAGCTTTCGGTATGCAACATCGTCTCGATCGAAGGAAGAAGCAACTCGATGACTATTTGATGGCAAGGGGGCAAGCGAGACTTGGTCAAGGCAGACTATTGAGCTGACCATCACATTTCCCAAGAAACCACAAAGAATCTTACGACAAATGGCGACAGTCAATCCCATCATCCCTGGGTTCGCCCCGGACCCTTCCATCGTGAGGGTGGGCGATACATACTATCTCGTGACATCTACCTTCCAATTCTTCCCGGGTCTGCCAATTTTCGCCTCCAAGGACTTGGTCTCGTGGTCCCAAATCGGTGAGTTACATCGCAGGCATGCCGTTGGTCGTTCAACATTGTCAGTCAAAAGTCTGGACTAATGGTCTCCGGGGTGCAGGCAATGCATTGCACAAACCATCACAGGCTGATTTGTCAAAGACAGCAGCCAAGCTAAGCTTGTGGCAAAAGCGGGAGCTCATGGTTGGCAACCGAGGTCTCTACGCGCCAACGATCAGATACCACAATGGGACATTCTACATTATATGCTTTAATGTGACAGAGGCCACGGAAGGCGAGAACCCAGACAAGGAAATTCAGTTCATCATCTCCACGAAAGACATCCACTCGAATCAGTGGTCAGAGCCTGTGTTCTACGACTGGGCCGGAGGAGATCCAAGTCTGTTCTTTGAAGATGACCGTGCGTACGTGCAGGCTGCCAGAGATCACAACATCTACCAATTCGAAGTCGACATAAACACAGGAGCATTGTTGTCAGAGGCAAAAATCCTTTTGCCGAACTCTGGTCGAAAATGGGCAGAATCGCCTCACATTTACAGAAGAGGTGATTATTACTATCTTCTGATTGCTGAAGGTGGGTGTTTCGAACAACATATGATCTGCATTGCTCGTTCGAAAGAATTATGGGGTCCATATGAGCCTCATCCCAAAAACCCAATTCTTACAGCCTTTGAGACGGACAACTATGTTCAACATATCGGTCATGCCGATTTCGTCGAGGACACACGAGGGGAGTGGTGGGCTGTGTGCCTCGGGGTAAGGAAGAAAGACAATTGCTATGCACTCGGACGTGAAACCTTTCTGACGTCTGTGAGCTGGGCTGACGACTGGCCGATTCTCTCTCCCGTCACCATAGAGTGCGTATCAGATGACAAGGGAAGTCACAAGCTGCCACCTTCGGAGGGATTCAACAACGTTCCGAAGTACCTGCACATCAGAAGAAAGGACGACAGCAAGTATGATGTGCAGCCAGACGGTACCATCACTCTGGTACCGGGACCCTGCGACTTGACAGCACCACACGGCGATGTAACATTCATCGGCAAATCCCAGCGCGTTCTCTTCGGAAGCGCTAAAGTCCGCATATGGCCACTGTCAAGTGGAAACACTACTGCTGGTGTGCATGCTGGCATCGCCCTATACAAGGAGGAGCACCGCTCGTTGCGACTCTACTACGACTGGACGACAGGGGAGATATGCTTTGCTGGGCTGAACAGGGCAAGGGAATTCTCGGTGGAGAGACGACAGAAGCTGGATTTCTCTGGGCCATTTTGGTTGATCATGCAGTACACCGAGATGGGGTACACGATGTCTTACCAAGTGGAGGGTAGTGACGAGGCCGTGGTCCTAGGAGAGGTTCATGCTCAGAACATGACCAACTACGATTTCGTAGGGCCCATCATTGGACTCTATGCGGTCCACGATGGTTCGGCCGAAGCTAAGAAGCAGGCCATCAAGTTCACGGACTTTGAGGTTGCTTAGGCCGATGCTCAACCTCACAGAACACACAATAGACAATTCGACGGTGTCAACTTTACCCCACAAACTCTAACCAACGGAGCATATGGTTCCCCCTTTTCGTGGAGCTGATGCGACAGCTGAGAATGGGTCGCTTAACCGGATTCATCTCCCTTTGAGACACCTGCTCAGCCACTTGCCGCCACCTGTCGAAAAAACATATCGAGAAGGCTGCATGAACACGAATAGTCGCGATTTGAGACCCCTCACCATCTCACACTCACACAGCCTGGATGAATTGCTAATCATGCGATCACGTTCGATTCCTCGCAATAGTCATAAGCCGCGCCAAACGTATGAGACGGCCTATGACCGAACCAGAGAGGGGAGGGAGGGGTGAGGGTGAGGGCGTGTCCTTCCTAAAGACATGGTACGAGGGTGTATTTCCCGCGGGTTTTCCGCAGCAGAATATAAGCTTCCACGCCCCTTTGCCAAGAGTTCAGGTCAGCCTCTTTTCTAAGGCCTTGTTCTTTTGGCGTACATTGCCGGTCTTGCACCTTGGTCAACGCCACGGTGGAAGTACTTTCCACAGCATGGGCCGTTTGATGGATTCGAAAGTCTTGGGTACAGGAACATTAGCCGACGGGCGCCGGCGTCTCACAGAAACACGTAAAGAGCAGGGGTTACATCGCGAGATGTCACCCGACGGGTACCCAACGATGCAGCAACATGGAGACAACAGCATTGCAACTTTCTGGTTAGCGACCCCCGCGTCTTCCCCCGACTTTTGTTTCTCCAACCCCCGCAGTATCACTGGAATTGTTGCTTTTAGCCGGGGAAAGCTTGGCAGGATCGGTGGGACTTTGTCTCTGTTTTGTCTCATGGTCACGATGATGCAGCATGTGCTTGGATTGTTCGACATATATTGAGGAATTTCACATTCAGCCCCTCGGTCCAGATGCTCGGCGACAATATTGCTGAAACGAGAGATACGGGTGCATCTTTGACTCACGAGTTGTGCATCTTGGACCAACAACACCACCACCATCATCACCATGTCGACTGCCCCGGTCAACCCCATCATTCCTGGGTACGCCCCAGACCCTTCGATCGTGTTGGTCGATGGGACATACTTCCTGGTCAACTCAACGTTCCATGCGTTTCCTGGTCTACCGATCTACGTGTCGGAAGACTTGGTCAACTGGAAACAAATTGGTGAGGCCCTCGCAGAAGGCTCGGCTCACTTATCTTGTCAATAGACTAATACCATGCAGGCAATGCTTTAAACAGGAGAGAGCAGATGAGCCTCAAGGAAACCGACACACTTCTCTATCCTCAAAAATCCGGCAACGTCCTCCTCGCTACTGGCGGCCTCTACGCTCCGACCATCCGCTACCACAACGACACCTTCTACGTCATCTGCACAAACGTCCTTCACGAAGGTCCCAGCGCGGACAAGGATCGATGTGAGAACTTCATCCTCACCACCACCGATATCTGGAACAGCAAGTGGAGCGACCCGATCTACTTTGACTTCAAGGGGATTGACCCGAGCTTGCTCTTTGATGACGATGGCAAGGTGTACGTTCATGGCTCAAGAGGGCCTGGACCAGGAACGACAATCAATCAGTTTGAGTTGGACATCAAAACTGGCAAGAAGTTGTCGGAGGAGAAGATAATTTGGAAGGGCACAGGTGGCATCTATCCCGAGGGCCCTCACATGTACAAAAAGGACGGATGGTACTACGTCATGATCTCAGAAGGTGGCACCCACGAGCATCACATGATTACCATCGCCAGATCAAAGAACGTCTGGGGACCCTTCGAAGCCAACCCCAAAAACCCCATTCTCACCGCTCGTGGCACCGACGAGTACATCCAGTACACTGGTCATTGCGATTGCTTCCAGGACAAGCAGGGCGAGTGGTGGGGTGTCTGCCTCGGTGTGAGGAAAGACAAAGAAGGCCGCTTTATCATGGGCAGAGAGACATTCCTCACCAAGTGCTCATGGCCAGAAGGCGACTGGCCTGTATTTGAGAGAGTGCCCAACAACCCAGGTGATCTCACCAGGTCAGGCTCAGGAAGAGGTATCACAGCTGCGCCAATGGTTGACTACATCTATTTCCGCGACGTCGAACTCTCGCGCTTTAATTGGTCAGATGAGAAGAACGTCAGCATCCGCGGGAACAACATTGACCTCACCGACAAGTACGAGTCGCCTACCTTTGTCGGCAAGCGTCAACGTCTCCTCGCCGGTTACACATCAGCCATCGCCAGTCCTAAGTCTGGCACCTGGTCATCCAACGTAAAGGCCGGTCTCACCTCCTACAAAGACGAGCACCGTTTCGTGCGCATCTACTACGATTCGGCCGCCTCAGCGATCGTCTACGAACTCAAGAACTTCGCCAAGAAGACCCACAAGACTTCTCAGAAGTCTGTCGAGAACGTGGATAGCATCAAGTTCACCATTGCATACAGGGAGAACGAGTACCGTCTCCTGTACCAGATTGACTCGGGAGAGGAGGTGTGTCTCGAGACGATTGACACGATTGAGTTGACGGGACCGGACTTTGTTGGTCCTGTCGTTGGACCGTTCGTGGTGACTGGTGGTGAGGACTTTGAAGTGGAGTTCAAGAACCTGCATATCGACTGAAGTCGATGATGGTACTTGGACGGTACAATTACGAGATTCCAATGATGATCAGACACGAACGAGGGATGAACAATAATGAGATGCACATAGACTTAGAAGGATAAATTGCATGTCTGTTCTACAGCGTCCCTTATCATGCGGGTTTCCACGGCGAAGACATGGGTGGGTGCGTGCCGTGCGCGGCAACTTGCATAGGATGTAGGACTGAGAATGCGGCTCGGAAGCTGCATATGAACACACCATCAAGTACCCTTTGTGGCGATATACAAAAGCTTGCCGTACTTTTTGCTGGTTGATCGCCGGTTCGACCAGTCTGTAGATGAACTCAGGGTCCTCAAAGCACAAGGGTATCCTCACAACCATGGTAGATGGCCTTGGTATGGATACTCTTCTCCTCGCCTAAACCTCCAATTTTTACTCATACTTCTCACATCTCCGCTCCTGTACACCCTCGTCATTCTTCGAAAGTGGCTTGCGATTGCTCTCTGTTGGCTGGGCGGCATTGCAAACAGCCATGTCGCGCGCTTGTACCTCGTACCCCCGTCCGCCATGCCCACGCTTACCCCATGGCAGTTAAACATGGGGTCACGAACCCACCCCCAGAGGCGAGTGAGAAATACTAGAGCGTAAGTGAAAGCACTTTTGGAGAAACATGACATTTCCAAGCGGGGTAAAGTAGACGGTTAAAGTGAATAAAGTTCCAAAATGGCGTGGCATGGCAGTAGGGATCGTGTAAGGTGGACACAAGTCAGGGAGTGACCGGGGACAGCGCGGATCGAGTCAGGGCGAGAGGAAGGGCATTATCGTGACCCACGTCCGTACAGCCTGCGGCTGAGCGCCAAGTCTATGTTGGCCGAAGACAGTCGGATGTTGGTCGCTCTTGAGAAGTGATTGAGCAAGTTCCAGAGCCTTTCATTCGAACGCTTGTATTTGACGAAATGGCGTTTGGCATACGAGGCGCCTCCTGCGATTATCCAGCCTTAACATTCCGATCCTCTTTGTTATTCAATGTCAATTGTGTGCAAGTGACGTTTCAATCGACAATTACCCGGGTCCAAAATGAGAAAGGTAGCTCGCTAGCAATGCAACTCTTGCACGTTTCTGGTGGATTTGCCCCTGATAGCTGAGTGAACCCTGCTTTTGGTCAAGTAGACGTGTAAGTGACATCGCGGCTGTACAACCTTGACCGGGTGAGTGATCCGTAATGCATCGAGACAACTTCCTAAGACGAGCGCCCAAGATTGGCGGCATGCATCGCCAATTCGGCTTCTTCCCGATACTGGAGGGACTTACTTACACGAGACTGGGCATTGGCCTGTTCGGGCTTGCATAGCTGAGCCGGGTCTTTACATGCCTTGCATCACTGGCCCCATAGGCTTCCCTGCGTTTGGATGTTAAGAGGTCCTGTAGAGATCTTGAGCCTCTTTGAGAGGAACATGTCTGGTACTTCCAAGACAATGTCACGAGTCCAAGAGCCAAGCTGGAATTGTGACGGTCTAGATCTCTTGGTATCACGTTCATCGGAAGAATGCTAGATCAAGGCTCGGGAGAGTCCCATCGTGAAGAGAACAACACAAGGAGACACGTTGACATACGCTTTGTTAAGGTTAGGATACAAACTGACACCGTAGCTGTACCACCATTACCCTCTGATGTTCTCTTAGGCAATATATCCCAACATCGCTCGTCTTCATATGCGAGGCTGCCGGCCCTGCATTGAGTCCATCGCCCCGCGAGGCACCAATTGATGGCGCAGCAGTACTTCGATAAGGCTGAACGAATCTCTGGAGCTGTAATCCCTGCTTCATCTGCCTTCTCTGGATCAGGATCAACATGACTGCAAATATCGTCCCACCGCTGTGATACTGGTTCGTGGTTAGCTGTTTGGAGCTTCGGAGGCACAGTCGGTGTCTGGTAACACGTACCCAAGATGAAGAGCGCGTCCAGGTAGACTGGGACGTCCTTAATTCCAAACTTGATGACGAGCCTTTCTCGAGCACGATACCGACGCGAACAAAACTCCCAAGGCCGATCGCCACATACATCGCGAGTCGTGCTTTGAACCACCTGTTCGGCTCGACATGCAAGTATCGCAACGTGCATAAGTAGGCAGCAATAGCTCCATTTCTATACAAAAGCAACAGTGCCCTATTATCGACTTATCAGCACACGTTACACTGGTTTAGCGGATAGAGTCCGAGATGAAGAGATTGACGCACCACTGTTGCCGTAGCTACGATCAATCGAGACCCATTTGCTGATCCGACAGCAAATTGCACGGGCAAAAGCCCCAGCGCGGCCAGTATAAGGACTGCACGAACGGCCAGAATGGGAAACGGGGTGGAGGCTTGCCTGTTCTTCCCTTCAACGTTTTGAGTCGCTTCACAGGCGCTTCGGTTGACGAGGACATTGTCTTTCGAGAAGGTCTTATGCCTTCACCATCCGAAGGCGGCAGGTTCCTACGGTAGCCGGACGTGTCATCACATTGACTTCGTCTGCTTTTTATGGCAACTTGACGTATATTTATGTTCGTTGCGTGGCGTGAAGAGGGCCTTCAGTCGCTGTAGCAATTAGATATTCGACATTCAACACCGGGGTCGAACGCAATCACTTGGACAACAAGCGCAACCCTGAGGATTCATTATTGCATGTAATCCAGGCTCTTACATCTATCAACGTTTCTGAGGTCTTTCATTCAATCTCAGAAATCTGAGAGATAAGGCAGTCTGGAACTGACGACATTGGCGACTTGGCGGCTTCACTACGCCGCAAACTACTCTCGCCCAACTGAGTAGAGCCATCACGGAACCCAACCTAATATGGATGCTTCCGAATGCCCATGAGCGAAGTTGATGCTCGGCATTGCGGCCCTGTTTCTTTCTATCCTGCATGCAGCCTGCATCACGGCCGAGTTGACGTTAGATCTCTAAGCGCGGCAAGGTTCAAACAATGGCCCATTCAGCAAAGAGTATGAAACTAGCTAATGGCTCTGATCCCCAATTGAACTGCTTACATTGTAAGTGTTGTCATAGTATGCTTCATTTCATGGATGCTGCTAGTAAAACGATGTGATAGGTCACATATGCTTTCCAGATGACGTACCTAGCAACCGAAATGCTTACACACCAGCCAATGCTTTCGCAATTGTGTTTGTCGCCTCTGTTATAGCTTTCTGCTCCTGCCAATCCTTGGCCAGCTTTGCCGGATGCAAGAACTCATATCCGTCCCTTTGCTCCGTCATAGTCTTGAACACAGCTGACATTCCCTGGCTCCTGGGCAATAACCGCCTCCCTCTTCCCTTCAGGTCTTGCATTTTATACTTGGCCAGCTCTAGAATGCACGCAGCAAAACCTACTGCGATTGGGACGGCGAACGAAGTCCCGGACTTCCACACGCTCTTGCCGTTCCAATTTGAGGGAACAGCAACACCTAGTGTAGCGAAGTTGTCTTTGCCCGAGACTGGAGAGGGATTGAAGTTGGCTTTATTGCCTTTGCCGTCCGTTGCATGCATACAGATCACACCGTCTGTGCGAGCTGGAAGGGCGCGACCAGAGAGGCCGCCATTATTAGAGGCCGCGGCGATGATGAGCTTGCCAGCGCCTAGGGCATCGTCCAAGGCTGTCTCAATATCTTCGTGGAAGTCTTCATATCCAAATGACATGGAAATGATATGCGCGTCGACTTCCTCTGTCGCCCAATTGATTGCCTTGGGCCGATAGTAAGCGTCTGCCTAGGTTGGAATATTCTCAAAGAACTTACAGATGCAATACAATGCATTGACTCACTGTTGACAGCCTTGCCCGTGCATACTTTTGCGACATAGATCTCAGCAGCCGGCGCGGCCTCTAGCAAGAGCCGCGTGACATGCGTCCCGTGGCCATACGTATCAGTTGTCCAATTATCCTCGTCTCCAACAAAGCTCCTGCTTTTCCTACTAATGCGGGAAGAGAGCATGCCCCCAAAGATCGCATTGTCGCCCTCAGCGACGCCAGAATCAAGTACTGCGATGCGAATCCTGCTATGTTCTGGGAAGTGTATCGGGTTGCTCTGCTTATGCAGGTCCTTTATGCGATTAAAGAAGGGTTTGAGTTCAGTCATGAACGCCCTAGCTGATATTCTTGCTAAGTTGTTAGAATTCTTTCTTGAGACTATTGATGCGCTAAAACTCACTGAGTCTTTGCATCCAGAGCTTCTATCTCGTCGTCATCAAAGAGTGAGAACTTTGCGGTGTTCTGTGCTGTCCGCTCTGTACCTATGTTAAGTCCACGAGACGGCCCAAATATATCGATCATTAATGGAAGAAGGTCCGCGAAACTTTTAGCCGTGATTCTGACTAGAGGTTCGAGAATGTATTTGTAGATGACTGCGATGCCTCTCCTCTCCTGTGGAATATCCGAGTTATCAAGGCTTGCCACAAGCACGTTAAAGTCTCGGCATGCCTCTGCGATTTTGCGGTAGTCATCGTAGACAGAATCCTTCCAGTCCTCAAGGATACGAACCAGTCGGTGATAATTTGAAGGTTCTCTAGCGAGCCAGCCTTTATCATTACTAGTCCAGGACGCACGGCGACAGACTTCCAATTCAAGAACCAAGATACCAAGTGCAGCAATGTTGTCACTTTGCTCTGCAGCGAAGTTCCGAGGTTTCAGATCGCATAAAAGTCGGGGACACCATTGATGAGGCTGCTGACTATCCAGCAAAGGAACGAAGAGGTCATCGGGGCTGAGATATTGTTCTGTCCATGGGCTTTTGTTGAGCTGGAAGACGCAGGCGGCCAGGAGGACTTCTATCAACTTTCGGTACTTGGGCGCAAGCCGGTCTCGGTCGGCTAGGATCTGGACTAGCACATCCTCTGCGCGGGCGTGCTGCAATACATCGTGCCGAGCGATAGAGCTTTCCTCCACGCTCCACATGCCGGTAGTGTTGAATATTACCTGCTGCACTTCGGAATGTTCTTGCTTCATCTGACCCATCACTGGGCTACAGAGAGTCTCAAAAGGCATTGGTGCATATGACGGCTGTTGGGTTGAGCTACTCAGATTAGCATGCTTACTGTCACAGCTAGAGAGCCTACTAACCACTTGAAGATGGCGGGTACCCAACTCGAATCCTCACAGGTACTAATGTTGAATCTCAAGGAGTTTTCTTTGAAGCCTGATAGATGCAGCTTCGCCCGGTGTGGCGATTCACATCTCGTACACCCTTCTGCCATATGTTCAAAGAGCGACGTGCTCATATTCGCAAAAGTGTGCGCATTCTCAATGACTTCCATGTCGAGACTCGTGAATTCCGAGGCTATTTCCTGCTCTTGCGCGGCCGAGAAGACCTCTTCTGATGTCATCACCTGACTTAAGCTGGTTGCAGTCCTGCGGAGCATTACGAAGTGCCGGGCATTATATGGCCAACGGACAAGGGTGGCGAGTTCAGCGATAGCCGTTGGGGAGTAAACCTGGTCCCATTCAGGGACATCTGCAGTGAACCATTCATGCATTGCGCGCGCAAGCTCTGGTTGACGATGGTCGGCATCAGTTGTATCTCTAGAGGATTGAAGTCGTCCTTGTAGAGCCATAAGCTTTGGAAACCAGGTTGCTATCCCAGGTTCTCCGGGGTCGAGACTATTCTATAGAGTCAATTAGCAATAGGTTCTAGTTTATAAGTCTGAGCGCTAGGTTCCTGAGCTATACAGGAAGAATACATACTGAGGGCACATTCTCTAGCGCACTCGAGTCCACAAGTTGCTCCAGAGCCTCTAGGTGGAGGCGGAGTTTCGTCTCGATTGCAGTCCAGAATGGTTGTTGTATCTTCTGGTTGTCTCTATGCTGTTCTAATATTCGAGCCCTCGCGTGGTTTATTTTTATAGTAGATTTGAAGAGCGAAAGGCTGGTTGGAATGTTTGCAATGTTCGCAATATCGTCGGGGTTCTCTGGCTCTGCGTGCGCATCATAACCATCGACACGCCCTTCGGCATCTTGCTCACTGGGCTGAATCTCTGCCTGGAGGAACACAAAGTGCACGTCCTGGAGCAGGCTTAGTTCTGCGAGCAGGGTTGTCGAAGCCGGCATTTCATATCGCGTGCTGAAGTCATGAAGCAGTTTGAGGGGAGATTGACCCCAGTAGGCAGGAATAAACCACTATAAAGTACCCCATACCGCCTGGGTAAAGTGCAGGTAAGCAGGTGACTTGTCATCAGGCAACCTCGGGGCGCTTAGTGAAGCGAGGCAACCGCATCCCTGTAAAATTGCATGACAAAGCAGCAGTCGCAAGAAGCTATTGGGTAGATGCATTGCCTGATCTGCATTCGCGTGTCGCAGCCGCCCGCCCGTCCTTCGGCTCCCGTGTTATCGATGAGAATGATTGGATCTGCGCTCCCACCCTCCCCTCTTCGCTTAAGTCTTAGGTCTCGAGTCTCGAGTATAACTATTTCGGATCTGGATCCTATAGAAACTACTGAGATGCTCCTTGCAGATGCAAATTTATACTTCGCCTTAGATCAATTCATCATACAACACATCCACGCTTTTACTGACATATAACAACCACGTCGACACAAGATTTAGGATGAATTTCGGGTCAGCCTCAACCAAGGCGAGCAAAGCCTTCAAAGCGCAACAGCCGACATACCTTGTGCCTCCTCACTTCTCTATTCCGCCCAACAGCGCCACAGCTAAAGGTCCTCTCGATCTCGGAACTCTCGTTGTAGACCTTCAACGTTATCGTCCTCTCAATCAAGGTCCATCGAATCGAGTTCCTATAGCAGAAGACCAACGATATGTAGATATTATCGAAAATGTATCCAACACGTTGAATAACTCGAGCGGCGGCGAAGCTGGAATCTTTGCGAAATTATTGAATCAGAGCATTGGCGGCGATGCCAGCTTCAAGCGTCAACGGACTAGTGAGGATATCTTCACAATCGCAAAATTGGAGACGAGGTACTTCTACCCGCCTGCAGGGTATGCGGAGAAGTGCTTGAACTTGCCTGATGTGCGAGAATTCAACGAAATCGTCGATCACAAGGAGCCTGTATATTTGGTGACTGGTTTGAAGATCGCATGGGGCACAACAGTCACGACTTCGCAGGGTTCCGTGCTCGAGAGCAACCTCAAGGCTGGAATCGAGGCACCAGTAGGAGTTGTCGATTTGGGCGTGGGTGCAAAGGGCAGTTTGTCGCACGAGAAACGACAGGTGGCTACATACGAGAAACCAAGGGATTTTATCTTGGGCGTTCAGCTTTCACGAATTCGATATAAGAAGAAGACTTGGGTCAGCAAAGGGGGCTTGGAGGTAAAGCCTCACGCAAAGGGCGCTATTTTGGTGGACGATGATGAGCCGGTCGTCGAGGCAGAGATAGAACACGACTTTGATGCTGTGTTGGAAGATCTTGATGGGTCCGAGCTCGACGGATATGAACAGATACATGGAGCAGATGCCCAAGGTCGGGAGCAGAGCTGGTTGATCCCAGTTTCAGGGAAATGATGGCAACAGCACTTAAGCCAGCACAGCCCTGAACACAGACTGCGCGTGAACAATTCGAAAGCAGCCGTCTCTGCCAGCTCTAATGGATCAAGATGTTGTTGAAGCGCGAACGTTGTGCTAAAAGGTAGCCTGAGCCTAACACGTGCTACGGGAGACGGCGCCGATGAACGAGCACTGCGAAGCGGAATGCGGAGTATCCACTTCACGGAGTTTGCCGTTTCGTACCCGGAAGACGATGAGAGGCTACCAGTGATAGACTAGCTGGCAATCACGCTCAACACTTCGTTCCGGAGGTCAGATTAAGCATGACAACGCTGTGGCGATCAGACGGGTTGACCCTCACAAGCTGCAAGAGGCTTCTTGGTGTGGCCACTCAAAAAGTTGCCATGCGGCTTCAAACTCATCAAGAAGCTCAACCCCGGTTGAATAACAAACACACGGATCTCGCCCAACGACGATCTCAATACACGCGCAGTTTCGTAGGTGTATTTGGTCTGTTCTTTATCTGGCGCCGAGAACGACTACTGACCGTTGACAAAGGGCCGAGCGCAGCATGATATTGCAAGGTGACCCTATAACTGACCGGGGTGGGTGCGCTCATCTGAAACCTGCCGCAGAACACATCTGATGAGTGCCCCTTGGGAGGCTGTCTGGCTAGACCGCTCAGAGTGTAGGCGCTGCTAGCAGTTTGATGTGGCTGAATGCAGGCGGTTTCATGCAGTAAAGCCGGATTGCAGCCGTGTGGTGACCTTGCATCGAACAAAGAGGCACAGTTGACATTGGGACCAAGAACAGGATACGGCGAGCACTCGTCGGGACCACCAGGTAAACAAAGCTTCTGGTGCTGGTGGAGGCGACAGAGCCGCCGGGAGACAGGAATAGCAGCGGCCGAACTCCGCAGGACGGGCTAGGATACGTCGAGTGGTGAATCCTTGCAGGCCTCAAATAGCTCCACAACCTTAATACACAACGGGTAGAGGATCACCATGGGCAATTCCCAACATCGATCCTCAGAGGGATGCAGCGAACAGGCCGTTCACTCCAAAAAATGAGGATCAAGGGGCGATAGGCAGATAGAAGCGGGGATCTCAGCTGAGTACAGCTCGGCCCGCGAGGAGGTGCGACAGAGGAGTCAATCGTTGGCGAGTCTGAGGTGCATCCTGAAACCTGTCCCCTACCAGCCCTGGGCGGCTCCGGGGTTAATTGACAGGGTATTGGCGTTTTGACAGGTCGAGAACGATTGAGAGAATTGAGGTTGGTTACGGCTGCAGCGTAGAACTCTCGAAAGCGTCGCACTGCATTGTTTGCTCGCATGTGTTTGTTCGTTACGCAGAATCGAGCCATCACGAGAATGGAGCCAAGAGAGGCAGCCGATTGATTGCCCGGAAGGTTCGGAATTAGGGTCCCCATCGGTGTTAAACGCGATGCCCAAGCAAAATCAAGGGCTTGTCGTCGTCATCAACTTTGTGGAGGCAGGTGCTGCCCAGTAGGTGTTGAACCCCCTCTCCGTATAGTAGTGTTCTTGCCGTGGTGGTTAGACGCAGAGACTGGCAGCCTTCTTGACTCGGGCATGGCTGGGCAGGATTGCGCGGCCTTTGCTATTCAGTGTGAGTGGAATGTCAAGTGCGTCTTGTTCTGGAGACATTCTAGCGTCGTGATGACGAACAGGACCGAATACAAGCCAAAGAAGAACCTTATCAAAAGTAGTGGATGACATGGCAAGTGGATGCGAACTCAATGTCTGTCTCTAATCTTGAGTTTAGATACACATTCGCAAGGTTCTTATTGCCTGCGACTCTACACGTAATCAGGGTAAGCATGTTGCAGTGGTGAAGCATCATTCCAGCGACCGCACAGCCTTCCCCCGTCAGGCATTTGTCAGGGCCAAGGCTTTTCCAAGCGATTAGGGGCTCCCTGGGCACTGTTTGTTCCCACTGTGAGGACAGCCAACACACTGGGAAGTGAAATCGAGTGCATCACCACTGCCCTCGGAGCCTCTTGGCAGCAGGGTACCGTGGCTGTGGTTGGTTGTCTTTAGTGCTCACTGCAAGCGCCAAATCCAGTGGTTGATCACCCGCCGTTGGCCTTGCACCGCCCCAATCGCCAGCTACACGAGCATCTTAGTGGATAGATCTCGCTGTGTTTAGACCTGCCAGGCTGCCTGCACCGCCGCCTTGGAGACTTTTCGGTCGGGGGTTCCTTC
This sequence comes from Sarocladiaceae sp. CBMAI 1973, assembly GCA_021347865.1. Lineage (NCBI taxonomy): Eukaryota > Fungi > Ascomycota > Sordariomycetes > Hypocreales > Sarocladiaceae > Sarocladiaceae sp. CBMAI 1973. Next base: position 22,665 of record WNLN01000410.1, read on the forward strand.
CTCTTGGTCCGTGTCTCGCCAGTCACTCTGCTCCACTGCCTTGCTGCACTGGTCTCCGCCTCTGCCGCTTTCCCTCCACAGCATCTACTCTCGCTCGCTCGCCCATTCTCTCACCATTGTCAATCTATTGAACCAAACCTAACATCATCAACCACCTTTCCGCCTTTTCCTCACCACCACGTCTTCCCCGCGCTCCGCCACGCTCCCTTCCCACCGAATCCGCGGCCTACTCCGGTTCGATAACCTTAAATCCGGCATCATCCTCGTCCTGGAGACGATTCTCTCCCACGACTTCCTCCTCGAGTCTTACCCGTCGATATCATACGCTATCGCCGACAACGACTCGATCAAAGACGAACTCCGTCAAGCGCGCCACTGGCACCTTTATTACCACCACCGAGAAAATCAGTGTAACACCTGGTTGCTGCATGGCTGCTATACGATAAATCGCCAGCGAACTTCCTTGGATCCCGTCCCCTTAACGGGGCTCGACTCTCCCTCCCGACCATCCCGTAAATCACTACACTATGGTCTCAATACGGTCTCTCGCGACCGCTCTCGCCAGCTTCGCTCTGCTGGTGCCATTTTCAATAGGTCAGTCGACAGTGCTCTGCATGAATGCCGACACGGAACTTACTCTATAACACAGCGCACTCGGTTGATCGTAATCCTCTCTCCTACATTTCCCTCCTCGACGAACCAGATATCCGACTCCCTTCAAAACGAGTTCACGCACACTCTCACTTTGACCTCACATTCTCAATTCATCAAGGCGCGCAAGAAGTTCGTCTCGTGTTGGAACCAAATACCGATGTCATCCCAAACTCCTTCTCTGTCACAACTATTGGCACCGATGGCAAGCCAAAGTCCATCAAGTCTGTGGACCGATCGCAGCACAAGGTCTTCCGTGGCAAGGCCTTTGTTCGTCGACAGGGTCGCAATGGCTGGCATGAAGCTGGATGGGCTCGCATTATGATGCATCGCGACGGCAAGACACCTCTGTTCGATGGAACCTT
>WNLN01000411.1:0-23425 GCA_021347865.1 Sarocladiaceae sp. CBMAI 1973
GGCAAATCCGGGGAGAGCGAACAGATTCCATAATGTGCTAATACTCGCTACCTTACTGGTTGTGTGCGAGCTTATTTGACTAGCGTTGTCTTCTCCGAAGCTAAGTGCGGCTACTTGGAAGTAGGCGAGTCTGGCGGCTATATGCAAGTAGTAACCGCGGGTACTACCAACTTGATAGGCACTGAGTACATCTAATCCAACTATTGAGTCTTATTGGCTTCTTCATGTCGATAAGAGATGCTCTGTCACATGAAGTGACTGGCTGACTCATTAGGTAGTCATTTTGCCTAGATGATAGTCTTGTAGCAATGGAAGTCCCCGGCCGAAGGGACTTACACGGAACGATAAGTGCTGATTGGCAAGTCACACATGTCCAGCAAGCTACGCGTACACAGTAAAAAATCCATCAAATTATTCGTGCTCGACACAGATTGTCATGAACTTGGTGTACGATTATCTTTCAGCATGAGTTATCCTTCACCGGCAGACGTGCCCTTCCTAAAAGGCGCCCTCCCCTTCATCAACGGCGGCCTATCAGGCATGTTCGCAACCGCCTGCGTCCAACCAACCGACATGATAAAAGTCCGAATCCAACTAGCAAACAAAACAACCCCAACCACAACAGCACCCTCCCCTCTCGCAGTCGTCCGGGAAGTCCTCGCCCGGGGACGGTTCTTCGACTTCTACACTGGCCTCTCGGCGGCGATGCTGCGTCAAGCACTCTACGCCACAGCAAGATTGGGATTATTTGAGACGTTTCATGGGAGTTTTCAACGGAGGGCGGAGGAGCAGGGGAGGAGTGTTGTTTTTGGGGAGAGGGCGGTGGCGGCGGTTATGGCTGGTGGGTTGGCTGCTATGATTGGGAATCCAGCTGATCTGGCTCTGGTACGGATGCAAGCTGGCAAATTCATCCCCCAGTCACAAGCAGCCACCAATGTACGCTCTGGAGGTGTCTTCACAACACTCAATCACATCATCCGAACCGAAGGCATCTTCGCATTATGGACCGGCGCCAAACCAACCGTCATCAGAGCCATGTTCATGAACCTCGGCCAACTAGCCTTCTTCTCCGAATCCAAAGCCCGAATCCAACGTCACGCACCTAACGTACCAGATACAGCTCAATTACTAGCAGCCTCGTCGATTGCCGCCTTCTTCGGCGCAGTGCTAGCCCTGCCGTTTGATTTTGTGAAGACGAGACTGCAGCAGCAGGTGCCAGGTCGCCATGGAGCACTGCCCTACAGGGGAGTTCTGGATTGTATCGGCAAGGTTGGTCGGGAGGAGGGTTGGTTCAGTTTTTACCGTGGGTTTGGGACGTTTTGTCTGCGTGTTGCGCCACAGACGTAAGTGCTTGTCTCCCCCTGGCTCATTATCACGCTTGCATGCTTTTGTCCTCGCATTGGAACTTGGTTAACGTGGCGCAGGATTATCACACTGGTTGTCTCGGACCATCTCAACCGCTTACTGTCAACTAAGTACTAGCTGGCGTGGTGGAATTGCTAGTCGAATGAACCTCTATGGTAGCAAGCCGAATACAATCTCATCAGATACTCCCGGTGCTCGTATAAAGCCGAAACCGCGCCATTAGTTCTAATGCAACCAAGAAAGAGGCAATTCGGGTAGTGTCTAAGCAAACAATATAACCACGCTTAAAAGAAGCCTGTATAAGCGAATTCCATATAAGCGACGAGCTAGTGTAAGTGAGCGTCTCCCCAAAAAGGAATGGTGTCGGTTATTACGCCTGACCATCCTACGCCGCGGACAGGGATCTCGGGTATAAGCCCATAAGTGGCGCCTGGCATTCTGAATAGAGGCTGTCGAGAGCTCTCCGGTCTTGTCGAGGCGTCGTAGCTGGTCCTCACGTGAGCATCAGGAAAAGTCATTTTTATACATTCGCAATCCTCATGGATTGTGTAGTCAATTGTCTTCTCGGGACTGAATCGCATCATCTACAGACAACCTCTTATCATGGCTGTAGTAGGCAGCTTCACCATGCGTGCCGCTTCGGTGCCCGTCCTCTGCGCCACCGCCTTCAATCCTGCCACATACACATCCATCTCAACAAGGACCTTTTCGTCAATAGCACAAAGATCACTTACCCTCCCTCGACGGTGTATTCCCAGACACAGCATCACCCGTCGACAAGGCTTCGCATCTCAGGCAGCCGCAATGCCCCCAAACACACAACAAGAAGACACCCGTCCTCTCGCAGACATCACAGTCGTCAGCCTAGAACAAGCCATCGCCGGCCCCTACTGCACCCGCCAACTCGCCGACCTCGGCGCGCGCGTCATAAAAGTCGAGCGCCCCGTAACAGGCGACTTCAGCCGGCAATACGACACCCGCGTACAAGGTCTCAGCTCGCACTTTGTATGGGTGAACCGCAACAAGGAGAGCATAGCGCTCGACCTGAAGAACACCCAGGATCTTGAGGTGTTGTTTCGTTTGTTGGGAAAGGCGGATGTTTTGGTTCAGAACCTCGCGCCGGGTGCTGCTGCGAGGATGGGGCTTTCGTATGAAACGTTGAGGGAGAGACATCCGTCCTTGATCGTGTGTGATATTTCTGGGTATGGACAGGACGGACCGTACAGGAACAAGAAAGCCTATGACCTGTTGATACAGAGTGAAGCTGGTTTGCTTGCTGTTACGGGCACCAAGACCGAACCCGTCAAGGCTGGGATTTCCGTGGCGGACATTGCAGCTGGCATGTATGCTTACACGAATATCCTCTCTGCGTTGATGAGCCGTGCAAAGACCGGGAAAGGGAGGCGGATCGATATTTCCATGTTGGAGTGTATGGCTGAGTGGATGGGGTTTCCGTTGTACTATGCCTTCAACAAAGCGCCCAGGCCGGTGCCGAACGGGGCCTCTCATGCGTCAATTTACCCGTATGGGCCGTTTGAGGTCGCAAAGGGCGAGTCAGTAATGCTCGGTATACAAAACGAAAGGGAATGGGTAGCATTCTGCAACCAAGTCCTACAACTTCCATCACTAGCAACCGACGAAAGGTTCAACACCAACGCACAGAGAGTCGCCAACAACGAGGCTCTAGGCTCCATCATCAAGCAGCAATTCTCCGACCTCTCTGCGGCAGAGGTTATCCAGAGACTGGATGCGGCAGCGATTGCAAACGCTAAAGTGAACACGCTTCAGGATGTTTGGGAACACCCGCAGTTCCAGGCACGGGGGAGGTGGAGCGAGATGGATACTCCGAATGGACGCGTGCCTGCGTTGATACCGCCTGGATGTGAGAGTGCGAGTTTGGCGCGTATGGATCCTGTGCCATCGGTGGGAGAGCACTCGGAGCAAATACGCGCGGAGTTGGGTTTGTAGATACCAGACCTACCACGGGTATTAGACAGTTAGTTTTCTAAGTAAATCATTAGCTGTTGAACAATCTGCCAACCTTCCATCGACATCCAAGCTGAGGCGTACGTATAAGCGACCAGAGTAAAGGCTACTAGACACTTGGCATCATGCTGCCTTCACGTTATGAACCCGGTGTCTGGGAAGAGCGGGCATTAGATAGCTCCATAAGTAGGCACTTTATATACTGCTTACAGACCACTTATACGACTCCACATGCATACTTCCTACCATTCACTTTCTCAGAAGTCTCTCCAGATTTGTTAGTCACCATGTCACGAGCAATGCTACGACGCTCCCTCCTCTACGGTAAACCATCCCTCTTCCCAAATCAACATCACAAAACTAACCGCATATCCAGTCCCCGGATCCTCGCCCCGATACATAGAAAAGTCCACCACCTCTCACGCAGACTGCATAATCTACGACCTCGAAGACTCAGTCACCCCCTCCAACAAACCCTCCGCACGGCACCTCGTCCGTACAGCCCTCGCCAAATCCTCCCCATCCCCTCAAGAACACGGCGTACGCATAAACAGCATCCCCTCCAACCTCGCCCTCCTCGACCTCCAAAACATCCTTCCCAGCCCTGCCCTCACAACCCTCGTCCTCCCCAAATGCGACACAGCAGAAGACCTAACATTCCTCCGCGATGCAATCGCCCATCTCCGTCCCACGTCTCTCCCGCCGGTCTCTGTCATCGCATTGATAGAGAGCGCCAAAGCATTAGCGAATCTTCATGAAATATGCAAGGCTGCTCCAGGGTTACTTTCAGGGCTGGCGTTTGCAGCGGAGGATTTTAATGCTGATATGCGCATCACGAGGACACCGGGTATGACGGAGATGCTCTTCGCGCGGTCTTCCATCGTCGCAGCAGCACGAGCCTATAACCTACCCAGTATTCTCGATCTAGTCGCCACAAGCTTCAAGGACGAGAAGCAGTTGCGTCAAGAAGTTCAGGATGGGAAGAATATGGGTTTCACGGGGAAGCAGTGCATCCACCCTGGCCAGGTTGACGCTGTCAATGAAGCGTTCGCTCCGAGTTGGCAGGAGATTGAGTGGGCGGTGCGCGTGGGTGTTGCGCAGAAGAAGGCGGATGAGGAGGGGAGGGGCGCTTGGACGTTGGATGGGAAGATGATTGATCGCCCTGTAGTGCAGAGAGCCGCTAACATTGTGCACATGGCTAGACTTGGCGGCATGGATGTCACGGAGCTGGAGAGGAAGCATGCATCTCAATGTCCTGAATAGACTGACCCTAGTGGAATTCACCTAAGTCTTCATAATGCTGCGCAAAGTATCTTGTAGATGAATCCAGCAACTAACATGCTCTACCTCATGTCTCTCTGTCAGAACCAGCTCGGTCGATGCGGCACATTTACATTCGGAATACTCATCAAATCCCCAGCAAACAACTCCATCCCCGGCGCCGCAAAGAACGGAAACACATCCCCATCCTCATTCCCCGGCACCGCAAACGCAGAACTCGACGGGTTAGCCCTCTCATCCAACCCGAACCCAAACGCAGCTTGAAACCCCTGCAGCTCCGACGTCGTCCCCAGTACATCAATTACCTCTACCTGGTTGTCCCTCGGTGCTTGCGAGGGCGTAGCATCTCTCGTCACCGTCGTATAATCCGCGACCTCCCTGCGAAACTCCGCAGCGAGACGAACTTCAATATGCTGCAGAAACAGCTCTAGAATATCATTATTGATATGCCATGACTTTTGGGCCTCTTTTAGTGCTAAGAGACAGGTCTTGGCGCGGTTCTCGCTGAGGCGGCGGGCGACGCCTTTTTCTTGCTGGAGCTGGATGGTGTGGATGCAGAGAGCGGCAAAGACACTTGTGATGCTACGAGTCGTAGATTAGAAGCTGTAGTTGATGAGGAGAGGAAGAGGGAGATTGACGTACAAGTATAGCTGACTGTATTTGATCATCTCGTCAGCTAGGAGTTCCTCGGCAATCCGTGTGACGCGGCGTGCAGCTTGTAGTGCATTATGTCCGCCTGGCCGATGGCTGATCAGATCATCGCGGTAGAGCAGCATGATCAAGTAACTAGACCCTCGTCAGTAACAAGCACAAGCCTTTTCATTATTATTTTTGTTGCCAAGTTAGTGTGGAGGATTTCAGTAACGTACTTATAAGCCAGATGCAAAAGACACGTCCACATATTCATCCGTCGCCCATCAGCCTCCACAGTCTGCATCTCCAACGGCAAACCACCCTTCCACTCCTCAATCGCCTTCATATAATCACCCCGGCATTTATACTCCTTATCAGCCAATGGCCTAGGAGCAAAGAAATGCTGCGCAATCCGGGCAAGAATCTGCATCAACTTGGGCATATTCACCACATAGACAATCTGCTCCTTCGTCAGAGGTTCACCAAGCCACGATACCGCACCGGATTCCCCGTCCTCGACGTCAGATGGACAAAGTTCAGGCATGTCACAATCTGCATCATGAACACGAGCCGGCAACCCCAAAGACGTCGAGCTGTGAATCTCACGCACGTAAAGCGACCACCATATCCTCCTCTGCAGTCTAATCTGCGCGCACAATGCCCCATTCGCTGCCTTCCCATTTGACGACGCGCGATGTAAGCCGTGCAGATGAGCCAGGTTAATAGCCGCACTCAGCCAATACCTATGACCTTTAACAGAACTCATTGGCACGCGAAGGAACGTCAACAAAAACAAAGTCTGCAAGATCGGGAGACTATTCGTCTCCCAATCAGCCTCAAACAGGAGTTTCGTCTTGTTGTAAAGCTGCGACTTTGCTTCCCCGAGGTTCTTGTACCCCAGAGCCTGCACCGCCTCGTCATCTGCATACGTGACGCCAACGAACAACATAGCATTCAGAAGCAACAGTGATACCTTGTTCGCCAGGTACTGCGTACTGAATTCCGCCTTGTCCAGGATGGGGAAGTAAGGATGGAACCACCGAAAGTACGCCTGCAGGATCGGAGTCACTTGTTGCGGTGGCGGAACATCCAGCACTCTGTGCTCTCGTAAGATACGCTCGCCAACAGCACGTATCTCATCGGAGAGATCGCCCTGTTGCCCTTTTGGTGTCGAGTCCTGAGGAACGGGGTAGTGCCGTGGCTTTTGCCGGGGGCTTGGTTCAGCTGACGATGGAGCGTGTTGTGTATGTTTGCTGGCTACGGATGTCAAGGCGTTGGACTCGCCGAAGAACATGCCAGCATTGATCAAATTGGCCGACGCTGTTTCCGAGTGCGAGATCGAACTCGACAGAACATGTCTCCGCCGCTCGCTGAGAGCGTGGTTGATCGGCACAGAGACGTCGGACTCGACAGTATGCGGCACAGAATGGGCATCATTCGTCGCGGTGGAGTCGGCTGCAGCATTGCTCAGTCGATCATGCTCTTCAATCACCTCGGTAGACGAGTTCAATTGAGAAGCTTCGCTTCTGGCTTTAGCCTTTCTTTTGTGCCTATACACCAATGGTGCTATGTTAGCCACTATTACTCAATGCGACTCGCCTGTAACCTCTCAATTGAGTTACTTGCTTACCTGCCACGCCTAGAAGGTGCAATCTCGCAGTTACCGTCAACTGCAAGGCAATTAAAGCACGGGTGAACCTCAGTCACGTTGCAGCGCACCCGTCTGGATTGACAGGCAGTGCATGCGTGCTTTGCCCGGACTCTTAGGCGTGCTGGGTCACGCCTACTCGGAGGCGAACCCATGTTTCGTAAAGCCTAAGGTACAAGAAGAAATAATGTTGCCGTATCTTGTTTCTCGAGCACAATTCACGCATGAGGCTGTATACATTATAACCGCGGCTATGGCACGTCGGTTATATGCCTTTGGCTTGTCTAGCGCGAGAGCGGCTTGGCGTTTGGGTGCATGCCTTTACCAATACACAAGCAAAGCACTTTGCGGATTATACATAATTGTAATCCTCATAAGCAGCAAAACTAATTACTACGGTGTAAGAGAAGTTGTCTTTATGACCCTTCACCTCATCGCCAAGACATACTCCCGGGACTCAACTCTATCAAACCAAATCATTCCCCCACGAATCTTCTCCTCCCAACCAAGTCCAATCCCAACAACACGATCCCCATCCCATCGAAATTGTACTTTCGTAAATTTCTCCCAGACGCCTCCAACCGATTCCCCCAGCCTTTGATGAGCGATGAATAAAGTATTGTCGCTGACGTGGGTGATGACTAGTTCAAGTGGAAGAGACCGATCGTTTGCATCGATGAAGAGATGATCCTCTTGAATTTGGACCGTCAGTCCACGGTATCCTGCGTTCCGGTAGTTTCCGGTGTAGAGGTCGAGAGGCAACTTCAAGGCTGTCTGCTCGACACCGGGGTAGAGTCGCTTGACAGCCTTCTGGAGTGTCTCGTCTTCGTCCTCTTCATCAGCGTCACTTGATCCACTGTCGCTGTCATCGCCCTCAGCCACCCTTTGATCTTCAGGTATACCCAACAGTTCATCAATCAGATGGAATTGGACAACGTTGCCGATATCCCCTGCATCCGTGCCATTCCCCAACACCACACAACCGAGACCAAATGCCGGCACCCAAAAATGACGGCTCCCAAAACCGTCAACTCCTCCGTCGTGCCCAAAGATCTGGTATCCTCTGTAGTATGAAACTTCCAGCCCTGCAGCATAAAGATCCGGCGACAGCAGCTTCTTAGGGGATGTGTGCCTTGGTCTGGTGATAGACCTCGCTTTCGTCAGATCCTTGTATATTTTTTCGTTACGGGGCCCTGTTTCTTCATCATGGCCTTCACCCATTTGAGGTAATTCGGTGCCGTTGACAAGATACTCCCTGCCCCTTGCGCTTCCGGGCTTTCCAGAGCGCTGCAGACGGCGAAGCTTTGCTTATCCTTGTCCCAAACGTGTGCTTTTGCCACCTTATCGTTCAGTCCCTTGGCAGATATCCTGGATGGTTGCAGAGCAGTAGACTTCATCCAAAGTGGTGCGAAGAAGTGTTCTTCCAGGAAGTCGGAGAAGGGCTTTCCGGTCTTGACTTCGATCAAGTGCGTTAGGACAGTGTACATCATGTTGCAATAGATGAACTTTGTCCTGATTGGCGCGGCGGGTTCCAGGTTCCTTATAGTCCGGGTTACAGATCGTGGTGTATCGGTCTGCGCTGCATTGACTCCAAGAGCTGCCGAATAATGACTTAAACATGTCAACAACATCTCTCGTGTTCCAATCTGCACCTTACTCACTCTGCCATCCCACTCCGATGAGCAATGATATCCTCAAGCGTAACATCCTCATACCCCTTCGGCATCACGAAATCCCCAGGCAACAAGTCTGTCATCTTAGCCTCGAACCGAACCTCCGGGTACCGCTCGTCCCTAACAAGAAGCGCAACCGCCGCAGCTGTCATGCTCTTCGAAGAGCTCGCAATGTCGAAGATATGGTCAACTTCGCATTTCGTCTTTGCGCGGACATTGGCGAACCCGAAAGCTGCGGCACTCTCTGTGTTGTCGTGTGTAATTGCGATTGTCAGACCTGGGACTCGGTGTTTCGTCATGAGTCTTTCCACGAGCGAGCGAAATCGCTCTGAATGTATATGGTCCTGCATCTTGTGGGAATGAAAATCATCAATAGCTTCCTAAACAATGAAGGATCTTATGGGCCGCAGATTGTGTATACCGGAAAGAAGCTCTTGAGCTTGTCTAATTGAAGAAGCAAGTGAGGCATGAATTACACCATGGAGCTTGCTCATTGATTAGTCGCAATAAGAAGTGTTGCCGCCCGAGGTGCATTATACATACCACCGTCGAGCAGACACATATGTCGTATACGCTGAAGAGCCGGTGTGAGTCACTCAAGGTTGAAGTACTTTGTAAGCACTAAGTATGAGCTATTCATGTAAAGTGAAACCTTACAAGCATCCCACTCCTCAATTAGAAAAGTTCATGTACGATTCCGATGACGCGTACGGAACCGTAAAAAGTACAGCCATTCGAGATGACTACACGGCCAATCGATGATCGCCGGGAGTCGCCCGGAGCGGCGCGCGTCGCGGTTCAATTCCCAAGGGTCTGGTAAGGTATTAGCGGCGCTGTAATCGGGCACCAAAGGTTCGCTTATATTTGAACGTTGCACGTCGATACATAAAGTAAAGTTCGAAATAGTAATTGCCAAGAATGCGGGGTTTGGGCCAATCTCGTATCGCATCGTGTATAGTTTTGATGCTGGTCTTCAATTCCGGACACATTTGGTTAAGCGTGGCCGCGACCGCCTATCTGTATGCATCCTTCGTAAACCACACAGGGGCAAGGATAGGCTATGTCAGATGTCGGCAACAACGGATTAAAATAAACATGCGCCGGGGTGTTTGTTTCCGAGTAAGCTGTTGTTCTCGCCGACAGTCGATTGCAACTCCATCAAATCAATTGTAAGATTCATCACTGTACATGGACTGTTCAAAGCCGACTTTCACAACTTCACTGCGCTGTGGGATACGCTCGTTTGAAATGTACATTCCATCTTTTCGTCTAGCAAAAGGTATGTTAAGAAATCGTCGCAGACAGGGGACCTTCTATCTACCGCCCCAGCCCGCCAAATCAGAGTGACAAGAATCCCACCCATCAAAGTAAGGCGCCCTAGCCTCGTCAATCTTCCCGCCGGCGGATCTCGCGAGATACTCGAGGATCATGTTTCCCCAAAGCCAACTCGACGCTCCCTTGCCAGGGTGCATACCGTCTCGGTACAGGTTGCCAAGCAGACTGATTGTGCGAGCCCACTCGAACACCTCGTGCCCGGCCTGCTCGGCGATGGCTCGTCCGAGGCGGTCGAGCTCCAGCATCATGGCGTCCTCCATGCCCGTGTTCTTCCGAAGCGTCAATGCACGGAACATGATGGGTGCGTCGGCGCCGAATTCGTCGTTGAGACGCTTCGCCACCAGCTTTATGCGCGCGGTCGCGAACCGTAATTCTTCCCAGACCATCTTCCTCTTATGAATGGTCATGAGCTTTGCTTCTTGGGTCTGCGTGTCGTGCATTGCTGCTCCGCCCTCCCAGAACGCGCGTTGATCCCAGAGCCCGTTCTGCCAGAGGATCAGGTCCGGTCGGCCGGTTGGTCCCTGGATCGGCTCCGAGTGCGGCTTCCAGAACTTGTTCCAACGCTCCTCCCAGGCGACGTCCCTGAGGTTGTCGATCCACCACCAGTCGGGCCTGTAGGTGAATGATCCGGTGGAGTGGAGGTAAACGAGTGTGAGGTTGAATGCGGGGATCTCGCAAATGGCTTTCGCCTGTCGACCTGACTTGTGGCGGATTGGGTATTTCGATGCACTTCCGAACTCCTCGCAGAAGAACTGGGTGTTGTATCGCTCGACCGAGTCGCTGAACATGACGACACGGCGGCCCCAGAGCCAACCGAAGCCGCCCTCGTCCTTCATGCCGGCAAAGTCACTGACGGTCAGGTTTCTTTTTCCGTCCAGCAAGTTGTCGGCAGCTGCCTTCTTCCGGCGGGCATTCTCCTTGGTGGCTAATTGCATCCACGGTGTAGGGACGCCGGGTGCTTCGAGGAACTCAGGCTCGATCTCTGTTTCATTGAAGACGAGTTCATGTTTCGGTGGGTACGCCGCGTACTCTGGTGGTTCGGCATTCAGAAAATCCTCGGTGAAAGGAATCCATGTTGTGTTTCGGTAGTCATCTGGGTTTTGGGGGATGTGAAGATAGCCCGGCCGGCGGTACGGATCTTGACAGTTGCGCGTCGATGAAGTGGGTGATGAGGAGAAGTAGTCCTGTGCTTTTGCGTGAGCGACCTCAAGCGGGTATCTAACAGTTTCGGAGAAAAAGGACGAAAGAAGGACGAAGAAGACAATAACAGCGGCAGCCAGGACCCATAGTCTGATCGCTGGCCGCGAGGACATGATTGCAGCGACCGCCATGATGAACGAGGGACATGGAGCGAGCGAGAGAAACTTCAAAAGCACCAAATCAAGACCCTCAGGCGATCGGGAATTCTACAGGGCCGTCATATATATGAATGGAATGGATCAGCCCGTACTCCGTACTCTGTCCACTTATGCGCCACCTCCTAATTCCTTGCAGATGGTATGGCTGGAGCCACCACCCCATGTGCGTGTGAGGTCGGATCTGAGGGCGTCTCACTCCCGAGCTGAGGTCAAGGTCGCATGAAGGAGGATGGCCAATCTCGCCAAGGATGGAATAATGTGTATGCAGCCTACTAGTACGCTGAGCAGCCTGTCAGACCAAGCCCCACCGACCCGCTGTAAGGCCCCTGTAGGGCTGCCGCTGCGGCGCCCCAAGCAGTCGATCTATTGGTCTGAAACCGCGCTGGCTTGCAGCACATGCCAAGTGTCCACAAAGCTTGACCTGATCAGGGGTGCAGGCCAACGGTCATCATCTGCTGTGCCTCAGGTACCTAATCGTAGATCCGTCGCCTGCAAAGAGTCTCAGCTCTTGGCTTGCTTTCGTGAGTAATGGGGGACGAAGGCGCAAGACGGTGTTGGAATAGTGTACGTGCTAAGTCAGACTAAAGCGAACCATGAGTTTATCGTTATTTGTGTTCAAGGTGCGAAACCCCCGTTCTATAACGCCACAGTCGGGAACTGACCAGTGGCAGGCGGAATGCTCGTACGATCAGATGGCCGTTCAGAAGTACTTTGGCGAGAGCGGGAATAGCGAACCTGCTCAATCTACCGAGCCACTCCTCGCATCTCGCATTCGCGCCTATCACCCAAAGCGCCCAAGTTCTGACCGACCCCTCTTTTATGTAACGAGGCCGTATGGTCCGTACTTCGTGCGTCGTTTCTGTGAGGCCGGGTGGACAAGGAAGGTGCTTGGAGCCTGCCAGGCTGCGTCAGCTGCGTCAGAGTCCTACCGAAAGCAGGTAAAATTGTCGAGATTCAGGGGAATCTCAGAAGTGCTTTGCGTGCTCTGGTGGAGAGCCGAACGCCCAAGAGAAGTGACTGATCATCAATTTTCGGAACTAAAAAGGGGCGCAATTGTCTCGACCCAGCCATTCCATCTCAGGGTCCATCGCGGAAGGCACGCTCTAGCCTCAGGGCTGCGATGAAAATCTCCTCACTTTGCGGGCCTGAGTAGTGCGCAGTGCCACACATCTGATGACCCTCTCGGGAGTATTGTCTGCTTGAACACTTGGCAGGCACGAGCGGCTTTAGACTGCACGAGGCAAGTGAGCATCTGTAGGTAGGACTTCGCACTTGGAAGGTTTGATGCAGGAGCGACATCCTGGTAGTCGCATTCGTCGCGTTAGCCGTTGGTCACAGCGCGCTAGAACATTTAAATGCCCTAGTGGAGGTGGTACCCCTGTCAGTGATGTTGGCCTGTTGCCGTTTTAGTAAACCGTTTTGTTATAGTGTCACCAGTGCATAAATTACATAAATCGATCACGTGCTCTGCGGCTCGGTTCGATTGAGTCGAGCGTCCAGAGCGGCATGAGCACTAACCGAATTAGTCGGGACACTCAACTCCAACTCGAACCGCTCGCAACGTGGGACAGACAAGGAGCAGAGAGGGGAGGGGACCTCGGCAACCCCACACGACGCGCCGAGCATCCCTCAGCTCCATCCGTCGTTAGAGTGCCGTCCGTCTCGTCCAATGCGAGCGCAGGTATTGGAGTTGGCCAGCGAGTGACATCAGCGACTCAGTAGAAACCTTAGCCGGCCTTCACATGTTACCACCGACCGCGATTCGATCCCACGCCACGGCCACATGACTGACTCTCTCCCCCGGATCGCACTGGCCGGCGACTTTCTGCGGGGGAGGATACGCTATGCTGTAGATTCGTAGTTGTAATTGAGAAAGTCCGCTGGGGAAAGTCTGGAGTCGCGGGTTGCGAGCGAGGCTGGCATGTGACTTCGGCTGCAAACAGTAAAACGTCTGGCCTCCCAATCCCGACAACAACACCATTGTCTGCCATCCTTCCTCCTCCATTTACCCCATCATTGTCCAAACTTCGTGCCTCATCTAGGTCCCCCATAGATACCCATTCTCTAGATCTGCAGCACAACCCACCACAACCATGTCCAAGACATTCTCAGCCAGCGACGTCGCTGCGCACAACAAGCCCGACAGCCTCTACATCACCATCGACGGCGACGTCTACGACCTCACAAACTTCCAGGACGACCACCCGGGCGGCAAGAAGATCCTCCAGCGCGTCGCCGGCAAGGATGCGTCCAAGCAGTTCTGGAAGTACCACAGCGAGGGCGTCCTGAAGAAGTACAAGCCCAAGCTCCAGGTCGGCTCGCTCGACTCAAAGCCCAAGCCCAAGGCCGTCGAGGCGAAGCCTGAGCCCGCGCCGGGGACTGTCACGGCGAAGCCCGCGGCGAAACCCGTGGCCAAGAAGGCGTCAGACGAGGATTCAGAGGCTCTCGAGCAGTTCGGCCTGCAAATTCCCTTCTCCGACCCCAGCTGGTACCAAAACGTAAGTACACCACAAAATACAGCTGCATTTACTACTCTACCCACTATTTTACCTACTATTTTACCTACTATCTTACCTATTATTTTACCTACTGTCCTATCCCGTGTTCTGCTCGTCATCCCACTCACTATCGCATCTGCTTTTCTAATATTCAGTGAATCCGTTGAGAATTGAGGGCTAACCCGTCGCAGTACCACTCTCCTTATTACAACGAGACACATGCCGCTCTGCGCGCCGAGGTGCGCGAGTGGGTAGAAAACGAGATCGAGCCTCATGTCACCGAGTGGGACGAGGCCAAGACGGTCCCTGATGAGATCTACAAGGCCATGGGCCAGCGCGGTTACCTCGCGGGTCTGCTCGGTGTGCACTATCCCACCGAGTATGGCAACCCGGTCAACAAGACCGTCAAGCCCGAGGACTGGGATCTCTTCCATGAATTGCTTATCACCGATGAGATCTCGCGTACCGGCTCCGGCGGCTTCGTCTGGAACCTGATCGGTGGTTTCGGCATCGGAGCACCTCCAGTCGTCAAGTTCGGCACCAAGGCCCTCAAGGATCGCATCATGCCCGGCATCCTCGCCGGTGACAAACGCATCTGCCTCGCCATCACTGAGCCCGACGCCGGTAGCGATGTCGCCAACCTCACATGCGAGGCCAAGCTCTCCGAGGACGGCAAGCACTACATCGTCAACGGCGAGAAGAAGTGGATCACAAACGGCATCTGGGCCGACTACTTCACCACCGCCGTCCGCACCGGCGGCGAGGGCATGAACGGCGTCAGCCTGCTCCTCATCGAGCGCGGCGAGGGCGTCTCAACCCGCCGCATGGACTGCCAGGGTGTCTGGTCCAGTGGCACCACCTACGTGACCTTCGAGGACGTCAAGGTCCCCGTCGAGAACCTGATCGGCAAGCAGAACCAGGGCTTCCGCGTCATCATGACCAACTTCAACCACGAGCGCATGGGCATCATCATCCAGTCCCTCCGCTTCTCCCGCGTCTGCTACGAGGAGTCCGTCAAGTACGCCAACAAGCGCCGCACCTTCGGCAAGAAGCTCATGGAGCACCCCGTCATCCGCATGAAGCTCGCGCACATGGCCCGCCAGATCGAGGCGAGCTACAACTGGCTCGAGAACCTCGTCTACCAGTGCCAGAAGATGGGCGAGACCGAGGCCATGCTGAGGCTCGGCGGTGCCATTGCCGGTCTCAAGGCGCAGTCGACGCTCACCTTCGAGTTCTGCGCCAGGGAGGCGAGTCAGATCTTCGGTGGTCTGAGTTACTCCAGGGGCGGCCAGGGCGGCAAGGTCGAGAGGCTGTACAGGGACGTCAGGGCGTATGCCATTCCCGGTGGCAGTGAGGAGATCATGCTGGACCTGAGCATGAGGCAGAGTATGAGGGTGGCCAAGGCCATGGGCATGAAGCTGTAGACATGATTGTACGAGTAACATATTGGGGGCGCAATGATTTAATACATCTCTTCTGTCATTCCTGCCCTCGTACCATGATTTCTGTCCTTGTGTTTAGAAGCCACTGTAATGCCGTTCTCACTAATCTCTTAATGCACGTTCATCAATAACTCTCGTCCTGAAATGCTGGTCTCGTAAAGGCAATTGAGGACGTTGCCGTGCACTGACGACCTGATCCTCATTGCTGGATCGCAACAAACCCGCGAGCTTTCGGATTGGGCATTTCATCCACTGAACAGGTCACCGAAAGGACCGAAATCAGATCGTGCCGCCAGAGCGAGGTTCAGAAGCGATTGACCCAGAGAGGTGGACGGGGACAGCCACCAGACCACGTGACCTCCGAGCACCCGCACATCGGCCGGACCTGCACCTTCCAACAACCCCAGGCAGATCCGCCCACCACCACATCACCAACCTCACCTCCACTCTCCTCCAAACCAAATTGCACCAAACCCAGCAGCACGAGACGCACCACGATCTCAGACTCATTCTCGATCCTGCCATCTTCCCGTAATCTACACCGGGCCCACGAAAGAGCGTCACGCCTTCGCCTCCACAAGTCTGCAAAGGTCCACCAAAGAACTTTTTGGACCTCCCAAGATCCCAAAACTGACCTTAATTCTGCTCCATCCTTTACAGGAGCAGTCTGTGCGAGATCTCTGATCACGTACCCTCTTCCATCTCTTCTCTAGGAAGTCATCGAGCTTTCGTCTCGACCTTCAGCACCTCCCTTGAAGCACCTGCCCCTCACAGTCGGGAACACGATCCATATCCCTGCTCCATCCCTACAGCACAATCGGCCAACAGGCTCGACGGCATACCTCCCACATTCCGCCGAAGATCTCTCCATCGCACCTTCACTTTGGTCGAATCACGAACCAGGCCTGCTTCAGACCAGCGGCCTCGTACAAAACCCATCTTCACACACGCACAACTCCGCACGCGGACAACCACAGACACCCTTCAAAATGACAGACCAACTGGTAGACAAGCTGAAGGCTTCCACAATTAGGTTCGGCTGAGCCCGGAGACCCTGTGTCTCGTGCCCACTGCTGCAGACTGTTTGACTGACATCCCGCCAGCGATGGCGCCTCTGGAAGCGAAGACTGGAAGAAGAGCTTGAAGCTCCCTGCCAAGGACAACAGGCAACAAACAGAGGTACATTCGCTCTCGCAAGGCGCGAATCTCGTCCAAGCTAACTCGTGCAGGATGTCACCAACACCAAGGGTCTCGAGTTCGAGAACTTCGCCCTTAAGCGAGATCTCCTCATGGGCATCTTCGAGGCCGGCTTCGAGCGGCCATCACCGATCCAAGAAGAGGCCATCCCCGTCGCGTTAACGGGACGCGACATCCTCGCCCGAGCCAAGAACGGAACCGGCAAGACCGCAGCCTTCGTCATCCCGACCCTCGAGCGCATCAACCCCAAGATCAACAAGATTCAGTGTCTCATCCTCGTCCCCACCCGTGAGCTGGCCATGCAGACCTCGCAGGTCTGCAAGACCCTCGGCAAGCACCTCGGCGTCAATGTCATGGTCACCACCGGCGGTACCGGCCTCCGCGATGATATTGTCCGTCTCCAGGATCCCGTCCATATTGTGGTCGGTACCCCGGGCAGGATCCTCGATCTGGCAGGAAAGAATGTTGCCGATCTGAGCGAGTGCCCCATGTTCATCATGGACGAGGCTGACAAGCTCCTCTCCATCGAGTTCACCCCCGTCATCGAGCAGCTGCTGCAGTTCCACCCCAAGGATCGCCAGGTCATGCTCTTCTCAGCCACCTTCCCGCTGTCCGTCAAGGACTTCTCCGACCGCAACATGGCGAGCCCGTACGAGATCAACCTCATGGACGAGCTCACGCTCCGCGGTATCACGCAGTACTACGCCTTCGTCGAGGAGAAGCAGAAGGTGCACTGCCTCAACACCCTCTTCTCCAAGCTCCAGATCAACCAGTCCATCATCTTCTGCAACTCGACCAACCGTGTCGAGCTCCTGGCCAAGAAGATCACCGAGCTGGGCTACTCGTGCTTCTACAGCCACGCCAAGATGCAGCAGCACGCCCGTAACCGCGTGTTCCACGACTTCCGCAACGGCGTCTGCCGCAACCTGGTGTGCTCCGATCTCCTGACCCGTGGTATCGACATCCAGGCCGTCAACGTGGTCATCAACTTTGACTTCCCCAAGAACGCCGAGACCTACCTGCACCGTATCGGTCGCTCCGGCCGCTACGGTCACCTGGGTCTCGCCATCAACCTGATCAACTGGGAGGACCGCTTCAACTTGTACAACATCGAGCGTGACCTGGGCACCGAGATCCAGCCCATCCCGGCCTCCATTGACAAGAGCCTCTACGTCTACGAGAACCCTGACTCCATTCCTCGCCCCATCTCCAACCTTCCTCCCAACGCGCAGGCGAACCAGGCTCAGATTCAGCAGCCCCAGCCCCAGCAGAGCCAGGGCAACTGGCAGACCCAGCAGGGTCATCAGAACGGATCCTACGGCGGTCGCGGCCGTGGCCGTGGTCGCGGTGGCTACCGTGGTCGAGGCGGTAACGGAGGCGGTCGTGGGCGCGGGGCGCCCCGGGAAGGCCAGCCTCAGTCCACCCCTCAGTAATTTCATCATGCATTGACGTGGCGGCGCACTGGAGTACGGATCGGATAGTGTCTTTTTGCCCTTCCTCGTTGGGTGCTTTTTGGTGCCTTGACCGATGCGTCAGGAAGCAGGCGCTGGCACAATTGTTTGTTTGGATTGTACAGTATTCGCGATTTGCGCGGATGGGATGTCGAATCGGCGCAAGAAGGAGTAAAAGGAACAGACAGGGTCAGGCTGAACGCACGACTAGAGACGGCCGCATTCTTTACGCCCCAGGTCAGGGGAACACGCTACAGACGGGGCTGTGATCGCCGGATCACGAGCGGCTCTCACATTTTCTCGGAACCCTCATCCCTCATCCCTCATCCAACCTCTCCCTGCTCGTCTCACCCATCTTTCTCTCATTGTTTTGCATCTTTACACACGCGTCACTTACATGACGCGAGTATACCTTTTTGGTTCTTCCTTCACGGGTGTTCCGGAGCTCTGGCTTCACCGCTTTGTTCACGATGTCCACGGATGACGAGAAGGAGGGTGGGGAAAGTGGCTGTCTGAGCGTTCGAAGGGGAATACATCATTCTTGTTCTGCCAATTTGGCCGAACAGATGAGCGCGCGCGGCGAGGGGCCGGGACGGCGGCGGTGGCGAGGGCGTATCTGGGTTGCTTTTGCACAAGCTTTGACTGCGCTGTCTTTTGGGCGCAGACCACAGTGACTTGTCTGTCACAGTGCGAGGATGTGCCTTGTGCATGCGAATATGATACCAAGACGGCGGTTGCTGGAGGTGTTTGGGGACGAGGACACACATCAGGAAAGGATGTGGACGACGAGACGTTGAAAGGGTGCCATATGCACGCCACATCACACGACCCGGCTTGAATCAATCGGCTCACATCACTAGCCTCCCTGCTAAGGCAGCATTGACTTGGGGACTCTTGTCAGTCCGTCAGTCGCACGCTGCTCACACTCACATGCAGTGGACGAAGCGACAAATCAGCCGCGGGCTCACATCACAACACCAACACAAAAAATCAAGAAAACAAAATAAACACTTTTTGAAGGACTCTCACTGACGGACAACGACGATCTTCTCCTTGCATCCATGGACTGTCTCTCAATCTCGTGATGGGGACAATTGATGAGCTCGGCGAAGCAGCAGCGGGATGGACAGAACATAGTCAGAAATCTTCTTGGGAAGGACCAATATACCATCGATTTCCTCCTTCAAATATTCGCGTCCTGATATGATGTGACTGTAATTTACGTATGCTCACGTCTCAGTGCAATCACAATTGACGTAGGTGATAGTAACTTGCGCATGGAATTAGATGTCTACCATGATTCCTAAGCCTGCCCCACGACAAGCCAACTTCTATATACAACACCCAAATACCAACCACATACTTCATCACTTCATGATCATCCCAAACCCAATGTCTTCATCCTCATACTCCGCTCTTCTATCACCTATTTGAACCCATATAGCCTCTCACCCATCATCCAAGCTTCCCCCTCATAGCATCGACCTCTCTCTGCAAGGCCTCCAGGTCAGCGAGAATATCCCCTCCGTGACCCTTGACCCCCTCATCCTGCTGCGGCTCCTGCATATGTTGTGCAGCTACATTTCTCGCTGCGTGGCCGTCTACGCTGCCTTTGCTGCTGCCTCGTTGCCGAGGTGGTGGTGGTGCGGGTACGCCCCTCGGTGCAGGTGGTGGTGGTGTGGGCAGGGTTGGTGTACGCTTGATGGCTTCTCCTGTGCCGGACGAGGCTCTCGGCCGACGGGTTGAGCTATGTCGTGCTGGTGGTGGCGGGGGCGGCGGTGCATGTGCCTTACTGCTCTGCTCTGCTGACTCCGGCTCGTGCAGTACCTCGGGCTCTGTAGATGGTGACAAGGCAGGCGATGGTGTCCCGGGTACTTGTGGAACGCTGCTTCCCGACCTACTCCCTCCTGGCGGTCTCCTCGGCGGTGGTGGTGCAGGTGCGTGGGGAACGGGCTTAAGATGCTCGACCTTGGACGCTGAGGTGTGTGACTCCATGGATGAGCGAGGCGGTGTGTCTTCCTCCTTCCCTGGGCTGAGCGACCCTGGCGTGACGGTCTTGGTATCTGTTCGGGAGTGGCCTCTCCTTGGTGGCGGCGCAGGCACCGGCTTCTTCGGCGTTGTGACTGCTGGAGGAGCGGGTGGGCTCACAGCCTCGGCCTCTTCTTGAGCTGCCTCGACCTCAGGGATCTTTCCAGCCGCTACTCGGTCGAATGGTGACTCGGCCTCTTCTTCCCCGGCGGTCACCGCTGGCGCAGCTGGCAGCGGTTTGTTGACATCTCTATCGCTCGCAGCACGGCTCAGGTCCGCTTTGTCTTTGCCAATAGATCGTCCGTGTCGCGAGCTCGGTGGTGGCGGAGGTGGCTTCTTTCCTCTCGAGCCGATCTGCACGGAGACGCTGGAGTCGCTCTCCTCACCGGGCTCGTCGACTTGATCTCTTGTGACCTCCACTTTGAGACCGCTCCCTCTATCAAGCCCATTCTCCATCGGCCGTCCAAAGGGCGAAGCCACGGCACTGTTTCCGCTGTCACTGATACTACTCGCGCTCGATAGGATGCCGTCGGCCACGCCGTCGTCACCCGCAATCTCGGACACAATCTGTGACCTGCTAGGCACCGGACTCGCCGTTCCATCCTGCGCCTTGCCTGTCATGAGCAGACGGCGGAAAGCATCGACGTCCATGCTGCCTTTGGCAAGGTTGCCGGCTTTGAGGGCCGCGCCTTCAAGTTCTTCTTGATGATGGAGCTCTTCCTCCTTCTCTTTGGCGTTCTCGAGATCGTGCAGGGTCTTATTGAATGGGTTCGGTGGCGGTGCTGAGGGTGTGTGCTGTGGTTCCAGTGGTGCTTGTAATGCCTGATGCCGGGGGTCCTGCGCCGGGCTATCGCTCATGGGCGTGCCTCCGTCTCTCTCAAAGTCCTCCACGCTGGGGAAAGCGTACTCTGCTGGCTCGAATTGCGCTTGTTGTGCTTGCTGGGCTTGTTGCGGTTGTTGGGCGGCAGGTTGTTGCTGCTGTTGCGGCTGCAGCGGCACATTGAAAGGCCACGCCGTCGCCATGATCTGCCCACCCTCGTCGTCCACCGGAGACTGCGGCGGCGACAGCACCCTGACCTTCTTCACCACATTACTCTTCCTCCTCCTCTCCTTCGACTCCTCTGTAGATATCGCCGGCGGTAGGGGCGATTCGGACCTCGGCGGCGGTGGCGGCGAGGCTTGTGTCTTAAAGCTGACGGGTGGTGGAGGTGTAGGCGCAGGTGATGTGTCGAGGGAGTCGAGAGCGAGGAAGCGGTCCTCCGGCCGTGACTTGCGAAACGGATTGGATGCCATCGTGTATGATACTCCTGTGGGGTTGGTAGGTAGAGATGGTTGTCTTCAGTTGGTTGTAAATGCGCGATGCAGGGGTATTCTATCACGTCGAGGAGGGGCAGCGAGCATGCGCCATGCCTGGTGCCGACGGGGCCTAGGCACCAGTCGTCGACCTGCGTTGCGAATCCTTCGCAGTCTGGCAGATCTTGCTTGATGTCGCAGCGATGTATACAGTGCTTCAGTCGTCGATTGAGTGGTGTACTCGTCGAAAACGCCGCTTCACGCACGCGCAAGGATAGCGGCCCGGATGATGCGGGTAAACCCCCCGATGGAAATTCACGCGCGCTTAAGCTGCCTGTGCTCTCATTTGCTGCCCCAAAATCAGCATCTTGGACTCTTCCATTTCAGTGTATTCGACATACCTTCTCATGCGACGGATTGCAGATTCCAGAGCTCAAAGATCGTCACATACGTCAGCTTTGAGTAGCGTAGCGAGCTTCACTTGATCAGGGTGACGTGAGCCTCGTGGCGGAGAATGCCCAGCTTTCCGTCCCCGTCACTGACAGTGCGAGTGGAGCTTGCCGCTGATGATGGCGCCCCACGTTAGTGACGTTGGCGTTCCCAGGGCTCACAGTCGAGCAGCTACAGTCGATATCTTGTGTAGTGCCTTTTTGACTACTAGTACCTACCCTACTCGCAAAATCAATTACAAGTATAGTGCTTTCGAATGCTTATAGTCTGGGATAAGCTTCTCTCGGTAGCCTTTGAATATATTCAAAATACCTAATCGTGCCGAGCGCGCAGCATCGGCGAGGCCACAGCAAATTTCGCTACCCTAGACGAGCCCAAGTAATGTTGAAAATGCTCTTTTACAAACTCATGTATCGGTTTTGTTCTCATTTGATAGCAGTCATGAACGCTGGTCATTTCGTACAATCCAAATTTCACATCTTCTCATTGCTTCGTTGGTAGAAAACAATGCTGAACGTAGCAGTCTCACGAGTGTCTCATATACCTTGATCAGTTCTGAAGAAACGACGTGACGATTGCTTATCACGAGTCAACTGGTTTCGCAGCACATCCCGCAAATACAGCCTTGTATTGACATCCAAGGTACGCGCACACCTAGGTAGGTACCTCCTATCTGAAGCCTTGCATTACCTATAGGTAGTCGGTAAAACTTGACTGAGATGATGCAGCAATATGAAAGATTTCTTACCGTGTCAGGCCTCAATGTGAAAGCGCCCCGTTTCGGCACTGTGACCCACACTGCCCCATCCAGGGACCTCTCGCCGTGGAATTGTAAACAAAACACACCCCTGCCATCAAGACGCGTCGGGTCAAGACACTCCTGATCACTCCTTCACAAAAACAAGCTCAGTCAAATTCGTCAAAGTGGGCACCCATGGTCAACGTTCGAAAATCGCCACGCGCGAGCACGCAACGGTGGTGTCTGTATTTGCTGGTTTGCATCTTCAACCCTCCCTCCCTCCATTCATCCCCAGGCCCGGCCACCGCCCTGTCTTTGGTATTCATAATTGTACAAAAAGCAAATGGCCTGGGAATGAACCCATCGTAGACCCTAGACGCCCTTTCCCAACGCCTGACGCGACTGAGCGCGCGGCCTTGTCATTGCGGCCGGTCGTACGACGGACGAAAATGCAAATCCGTGCCTCGCATGTCGAGTTCTGTCCTCCTTTCGCACGCTGCGAGCGCGCATGCGTAAAATAGAAACAAGAGATGGTCAGATGCACTCTCGACACGGTCCAAAGACACTCTTCCCTTGCGCTCCCTCGTTAAAAACATGCCCATAATCCTGCATCTCCGTCCCAAAACAAGGCCAAACATCCGTTGCGCGGTGCTAATCGCACACGCACCCAATTCTGCGCGTATAAACAATAGCCTGTAAACGCCGTGAAGTCGTCATTAAGATCCGGGTAAAGAAGTCATCGCATCAGGCCTCGGCCAACCGTGAGTTGCTCATGCCTTGGCAGCGGCGGCCTTCTTTGGTGCGGCCTTCTTGGGGGCAGCCTTCTTGACCGGGGGCTTCTGGACCTTTGCGACGCGTCCTGACTTGGTCTTGGTGGAGACGACCTCGGGCTTCTCAGCCTGGGAAGGGTCAGCTGACTGGGTTCATCTTACAGAGCTCCCGATGGAGTACGAACCTTAGCGGCAGGGGCCTTCTTGGTGGCAGCAGCCTTCTTCGGCGCGGCGGCCTTCTTGGGAGCGGCCTTCTTGGCGGCGGTGGCAGCAGCAGG
>WNLN01000412.1:0-23195 GCA_021347865.1 Sarocladiaceae sp. CBMAI 1973
TCGCAATTGTGCCGGTCTTCACAAGTTTCCGTACAGTCTCGTTGTATTCGCCAAGGGCTTTTCGGAAACCAGACAGATCCTGGATATTGCGATTCGACGCCTTCTCGAGTCGCCGGATGATCCCGGACGTCTGATTTGTGAACGGCTCGGCTTCGTCTTCGTTGAGGAACGTTTCGGCAACATGGCGGACCACGCGTATGCAGGCGTCGACAGCATCTATCTTTTCCTTGCCCCATACGAGCTGATACCTGGACCACTGTTAGCGCATGACTAGAAGATTGAAAGACCAGCAAGCAAACCTTTCCCGGGGTTGCAGGCTGGGATACTGCAGTTCCAGTTCTACCTCGTCCTCCTTCGCACCCATGACAGCGACACACCCAGTCGCAAGCGACGCAATCTCATCTGCGTGGATAAGTGTGAGAGCAGACTGATCGGGATCGAATGATCGCGGGTTCTTGATTTTTCGTTTCGAATCGACAGACGAGCTATCGCTACCGGCACGACGTTGCCTCTTCCGAGTCTCGAGACTCATCCAGCCATCATCCTCATCATCGCTGTCCTTATCAAACTCCACGCGCTCGCTGGCTGGCGATCGTCGCGACGATGATGCGGTACCGGCTTTGCGCTTTCGATCGGTGCGCCGCTCATCTGAAGACGACAGTAACGGACTGTTACTCTTCAGACGATTGGCAGGAGCCTTTACAGGCAGCCCTCGGCCGGCATTTGCGCGCGATGATGCGCTTGCGAATGGTTTCGTTGCCTTTGGCGGGGGTTTGGGCTCGCTGACGACCTTCTCGACACGAATCTTCGGTGCCGCGCTCCTGAACTTGTTGCTGCGACCGAGTAGTGGCATGACTTGTTGTATCGGCGAAGACCGACAGAGACAGCCGCCGTCGTCTTCGTTCTCCAACGGCCGGGTGTGGAAGCAGGTCGCTGTCAATCGAGGGGTCTTGCGCAAAAGTGGTGTGGCGCGCGACCTTGATTTGAGTTCGGCGGCGTCGCAGCTGTCAAAATAGCATATAGCGAGGAACAAGGACAGTGTGATGCAAAATGCGGTATCTTTATGCAAAAAGTGATGCGAAGCAAAAGTAGTGAATGTATATCGCCGTGATGCGCCAAAGAATGCAGTTGGGAAGCCTGGTCCGTGAATGAGGCAACAAAGTGGTTGTTCATGGGGCAAATATGGAGTGGGTTACGCTGCGCTTGAGTGCCTGGACAGTAGAAGCCTGGCTGTCAAGCAGGTACGACGCAGTGGTACGCCCACATGGAATTGGCCAGAGCGTTCACTCATGTAAGCAAAGTGGGGGCCTCATTGTGCAAGGCTGAATTTCAGCTGCTGGGGTTAATGCGTCACGTGAGGTGCTCCCTACCCTGTGACGCCGTTCATCGAACACATGAGGTACAACGATGTGTTTTGCTATCGAACATATGTACGTCTTTGTACCGTGTTAAAGGTTCCATGATGTTACAGAATTTCCAAATTTTCCTTGTACGCCGGCCCTCATTACTCGTGTATACCTCAAGACATCATACCGTAATACCGTCAAACCAATTATTTACCGTCTGTCATTAACATCAGCATCGACCTTGTTCCCCGACCAAATGTGCGTGTACGCGGATCCTTGTGCTCGGGCCTTTTGTCTTTGGGCTTCGAACTCCTCTTTAGGCTGGATGGAAATCTCGACCTGTCGTTGAATAGCTGGCAGAGCAGCCTCCTCGTCAGCTGACCGCCTGCGACCACCGTTTGAGGTCGAGCTTTCTTTCTGGCTCAGCTGCTCGAGAGCCACATCCTCGACGATTCTCTCTTCACTCTCGTTGCATCGAGCATCAGACATTGGGTTACTTGAAGTTGTCCGCGAACCCTGGCTCTTCTTGCCGCGCCATGAATCTAGTGTTGTGGGATCGCCTGATGACTCCTCGCCCGTAGCACGACCACTTGAGCAACCAAGCTTGGTCGAGATGATGGAGAGCACCGGACTTGCCACTTTCTTGACGTGAGGGAAGAGGAGTGGAAGGTTGGTTGTGACGACCGCGACGAAGGTCTCGCGAACTGCCCATGAACCAGCAAGCTGTGCGCCATTGATCGGATCCTGTGATTGGAACATCTGTCAGCAGCATGTCTCTCGCGCGAAAGTAAGGGTCAGGCGCTCCATTGACAACTCACCGATACAAGAAGGACAACTCGAAGGATGGCTGCCATCACGACGAAGAGACCGAGACTGAAGAGTCCTACAAGCCAAGCACGCTTCCACCATGGCATCGCCGCCCTGAACAACATCGGCATAGGGATGGCGATGAGGTAGAGATCGGTGAGAACGTTGAAGCTGAGATACACCCAGACAAGTGCAGGTGATATAGCCGGGTAGCAGAATTGACCCGGATCGGGCGAGATCTGCCACATGTGGTGGAAGGGTCGGCAGCTCAGGAAGAAGTTCATCACGACGACAAGGTACGTGACGCCAATCAGACCGAATCCGACGTAAAGCCTGGGACGGTAGCCTTCGAAATCACGCGTCAATCGGAAATAGAAGGTGCACATGGCGCCTTTGAGGCACCAGAGCAAGGTTGAGTAGACACTCCAGCCGGCAAGTTGAATCTTGGAACCGAGAATCCTGAACACCGTCCGTCAGTGATTATGTTCGAGAGGCACGAGCATTGCGACATACCTCATCTGATATTCAGGGTGCTCCGCGGGGAGGTTAGCCCGGGAGTAGGGTGTCATTGAGTTATTGGCCAAGCCTTGGGCATAGTTGCCCACGCTGTAAGCCAAAGCAGTCTCTGCAGAGTACAAGATCTGGCGGCAATCATCAGTGCATGTCCCAAGATGGAAGAGAGGATTATGCTGGACTTACTGCGGCAATGGTGACCAAGTAGTCATCTGCCCAGAGGCCTTTGAAGCCGACGCTGCTGATGCGTGCGTAAAGCCTGAGGCCTGTGACGGCCAATGCTACGCCGAGGAGTGTGAATGCCTCAACATTGAAGCGATGAGTTGAGGCCATGATGGCCTCCAATTGTTCTGGGCTTGGCGGTGGGAGCGCCATCTTGCTTGTCACGATAGCCGTCCGATTTGAGCGCTGCAAGCCACTGAGATCAAATGCACGTATGAGGACAAAAGGCGTATGTGATCGAACGCCTCTCTGCTGCGGGGAGGCTTCTCGGGTGACGACTTATACTATTTCTTGGTTGCTGTGTATCTCTCGAGCAGGCGAGACAAGTATGGCAGCGGCTGGGAAAAGCAATGGTCTGAGACTTGGTCATCGTCCACCCTGCTCACTCCATCTTGGACGTGGACCCGGACTTGCCAGCCACACACGACAGTAGGTTGACCATTTGCATTTTGATCGTCTATCGAGTTCTACAATGGGCTCGAGTGCTGCGACAGAGGCGTTTGTGGCTGCCACGTAGAGAGATGCGACAGTGCTTCAACGGACTACTGGCTGCAGGGCACAGAAGAAACGACAAACTCAAAAGAAGGGAGAAGGAAAAACCTCAGACGCCTTAGTGGGGAGAAGACCACTCCGCCTGTCTGGACGCCCCTTGCCTCATTATCGCATGGCTACGAACTAGTGGCGTGCCGGCACAAGCGAGGTGCGGACGATGGGAATACTGTGTACAGCTTTTTGCTTGTTTGCTCAGCTCTCACATTCGACCCAGGCAATGGTGAAGCTGGGAAGAAGTATCGGCTCCAATGGAGCGGGACTCGGGTTGCCCAGCCTTTGGGTTGCATTGAGATGACGATCAGTCAGACAGCTTCTGATCTTGATATATGCGTGTCTTTGATATAGTTCGCACGGCAGTTCATGGTGAGTACTGTTCATCTCGGCACTCGAGCTTACAAGAGTGTCAAAACGCAGGTTCGCCAATCTCGCGGACGCCAACGTTGCCCTCCGTCCGGGCCGCAGCGACATGACCCAACCACGGGATCGACAAGCGGGTTGTGGAGAAACAGGGTCGTACTAGGCCAAGGGCTGGCCTGGTGAAGGGAGGCGTTGTCTCTCGACCCAGGTTTTACCTAATGTGTCGCGCCCTGCAGCTGAGAAGTGATAGCGCGCTCGTGGAACAGGCCACGATGGGGACAAAGACGAGTATTTGGCCTCGAGTCGCGATTCAGAACCAGAATCTAGGGCTTTTGCAGGTCCAGAACACGGAAAACCAACTTCGTGAAAAACTCACAAGAAGATGCATGAGGTTGGGAAGAATATCGAATATTGCTGTGTAAGTGAGGGGGCTTCAACTTTCCTGACTAGGCGTTTTGTCTGATGCGGAAGTGACCGAACCAGGAATCAGGAAACTTCTGTACGCCGTGTCTGCGCCAAGAAGGCGTTGCATTGGGGTGATCGCGCATCGTTGTGGGTGGCAGCGACGAAACACCTTTCTTGCGGCCATTGCTATGAATCGCGGATTGATGCCAGGCATATGCATGAGCTGATTATGAGCGGTCATCCACTTCCAAGGCACCTAGCTAGAGGTTACGAAACACAGCAAGACGGAAAAAGCTGACATGTCATCAAGGCCCTGCTCAACGCTTGGTGGGCCACTTCACGCGGGCTTCGATTTCGTATCCCTGTCTGGACATCCTACTCGTACTACTATATTTTCAGCCGTCCTCCCCGCTCCCTTGCAGCCACCAAAGTTCAACGATCAACGAAGATCTCGCACTGGCTCAGAAACAAGAACAGATGCGCTGCGAATCGCACTCGAGGTCTTAGACCCTGATCAAAGGTTCTGACCCCGCGCTCGGAGCTTTGTCCACGAACAGAAAAAGTCAACACATCGAGTCCAAGACTCACGTAGTGCATGAACCCGCTGTCTCAGGCAATAGTCCATGACCCGAGACCTTGGGGCAACTTATCTTACTGAGCCTAGCTCATGACATGCATGAGACTACCGCACGATATGTTGCATCCAAGTGCATCGCAGTGCCCGCCACCAATCCCAAGTGGAGGTTAGCCAGCCGAGACTCCATAGCTGTGGCCGCGGGCTTCTTTGTGCACCATGACTGAGTGCATCCGCATGGGTCTAGTACTCTGACAGTGAAGGCCGTCCCGTCTTACGGGAAATCTCTCGCCGCTTATACGACAAAGACCGAACGAAAATGGACTTGCGTTAAGACAGGGGTTGCATTTCGCCGTGGCAGGGTCCTGGTACGGTCTAACCGTGGAGGACTGGGATTTGTTGCACTGCATTGCGACCGCGCCACCTGGCATATGTTAAATTGACTTGGCTCTCCTGCTTTCGTATTTTCGGATCTGATTCTGCTTACTTTCTGTCATTTTCATGTTTCGCAAATATTACATTTGAAGTGGATCGTTGTATGCAAAGCCTCGCTACACAAGGTAGTCTTTTCGATCACTTTCACGATGGACCAACTCGACCTTGTCGTTATTGGCACCGGTACTACCGAGTCTCACTTCCTTGTTGTAGCGTTGTCAGCTAACCCTTCAATCAGGCACGTACGGCCTGGCTGCCGCAAAGCAGTACTACTGCCAACACCCAGATTCATCTATTGCTCTGTTTGAATCATCAAACTCAGTGGGTGGTACCTGGTCTAATGACCGACTCTACCCAGGCCTCAAGTCCAACAACCTTGTCGGCACATATGAGTACCCAGACTTTCCCATGACCGAGGAGAGATTTGGCGTGCCACCTCGTAATCATGTCCCCGGCACAGTCATCCACGAGTACTTAGAAGCATATGCAAAGGAGTTTGGCATTTTTGAACATGTTCGATTCAACACAAAGGTGCTCTCCGCGGAGCACCTCCCAGAAGGTGGATGGATCCTCGAGACGGCTGGCTCTGAGGGCGCTTCATCATCCAAGGTCGCTACCCGCAAGCTGATCGTGGCAACTGGACTTACTTCAGAGCCAATCATGCCGCACATCAAGGGACAGGATGACTTCAACCGTCCGTTGTTCCACATCAAGGACTTCCGCAAGCATGAGGAGACAATTAAGACTGCCAAGCGCGTAACTGTCTTTGGCGGTACAAAGTCAGCATGGGATGCTGTGTATGCGTACGGAACGAGGGGTATTCCTGTTGACTGGATCATTCGGCGTAAGTAGTCTTCGGCTTTCCCCTGAGTCTCTACGTGTCGCTAACCTTAAATGCAGCAACTGGCCACGGCCCCTGTTGGATGTCGCCTCCTTTTGTGACCCCCTTGAAGAAATGGTTGGAGAAGCTCGTCAGTAAGTACATCAATAGCTTCTCGTATCGCCTCACTTGCTGATCCTCCGGCGCAGACACACGTCTTCTCCATTGGTTTGCGCCTTGCATCTGGGCGCAAGATAGTGGCTACCAGGGAGTACTCAACTTCTACCACCGCACCGCTGTTGGTAGAGCTATCACCAATGGCTTCTGGAACACTATCGCTAATGATGTGATCACTCTGATGGGCTTCGACAAGCACCCTGAATGTGCGAAGTTGAAGCCGACTGCCGAAGCTCTCCACACGGGTACCTGCTTCAGTATCCTGAACTACGACACGGATTTCTTTGAGCCCATCCGCAATGGCACGGTGAAGATTCACGAGGCGGATCTGTCACATCTAAGCGAGGGCAAGGTTCATCTCGACGATGCGGAAGGCACTGTTTTGGAGACAGATGCTTTCCTATGTGTCACTGGTTGGAAGCAAAGACCACCTATGAAGTTCCTCCCCGAAGGTATCGAGCGCAAGATCGGCCTGGCTTATGTTCCTACTCCATCTGACCAAGGTCTCACGCCCGATGAGAGTCTTGCGGCGCAAACCGATCTGCTGGAGAAGGCCGACGCCGAGATTCAGGCTCGCTTCCCACGTCTCACAGTTCCCATGAAGTTCAATCCCAACTACGTACCACTCACACAAACCAAGGCATTCAGCGAGACGCCCGCTACCGAAGCCGAGACTGCTCCCAATTCCCCCTACACCACCCCTATGCTGTACCACTTCATGGTCCCCGGCACTGCAGAATTCCTCCGCACCAAGGATCTCGCTTTCGCCGGCCAGGTCACCAACTTCAGCAACGTTATCTGTGCACACATCCAAGGACTGTGGATCAGTTCATTCTTCGATGGAAAGCTTACTCGTGACCCAAGCTCTGCTGTCATGCCACTCGATGTCGATGCTGGGAAGATGGAACAAAACGCAATGACTCTGGATGATGTCCACTGGCAGACGGTCCTTCACAATCGCTTCGGCAAGTGGAGGTATCCCAAGGATGCTGGTGCGAAGCACCCTGACTTCGTGTTCGAGGCTGTGCAGTACCTTGACATGATGATGGCGGATATGGGTCTCAAGGTGCACCGTAAGGGCGGATGGCTGAAGGAAATCACAGATCCTTATGGTCCAGAGGACTACCGCGGCATCAACGAAGAGTTGAACGCTAAGTTCTCAAAGGATCAATGATGTAACGAACAACGTTTCGTCGTTACAACGATTCGGCGTTTCTGGAAAGCGATCGTTTGTGCCTTTCGCTTTATGTACTTAAAAGTTGTCTCAATTGTATATTGACCATAATTGGAACGGTTGACCAGTATGCTATCCCTAATTACTATGTTACAGACTTGTGATCGGCTTGTTGTGTTTCCTCGTCATTTGTTCCTTCTATGCTCGCAAAGGTGAACTCGTCGAAAGAAGGACCCGTGAAGTTGCGTCTGCCATCCACGAACCATTGGATAGCTGAGATAATGATGATGACAGCAAAAGCCACCACAGCGTAGTTCATGTTCTCGGCAGTAACGGCTTTCAGCGGCGGGAAGAGGAGGAAGATAGTGATAACAATCGTATAAGCGATACCGTACTGCGACGTGTTAGCAGGATAGACTCCTCAAGGAACCCCGGGTTCAGGAAGGAAACTCACAAGGTTGCAAACCCAGCCAAGCCATGAGGGAAGGACGAAAGGTCTGCTGGCCAATAGCATCTTGCGACCCCGAAGGCAGTTGATCGCGGGCGCAACAGCATACGAAACGGCCAATGCGACAACAGCGGCCGACAAGATTGCATTGAAGGCACTTGTTGAGCCGAGGTAGATCAGACCAAAGATAATGACGACGGCGTTTGTGAGAAGAAGAGCGTTGACCGGGATGCCAACACGAGGATGGACCTTCGCAAAGACACGAGAGAAAGGCAGGCCGCGGTCGCGAGCAAAGGCATAGACCATGCGGGTGCTCGTAGCCATGATACCAACAGTGCCGAATACAAGACACACCAGCGGGAACAGAACGAGACAAACGGTTCCAACTTTACTGTCTGTCGCCTGGAGGTAGATCTCAATCAAGGGGCCAG
Organism: Sarocladiaceae sp. CBMAI 1973; assembly: GCA_021347865.1. Taxonomy (NCBI): domain Eukaryota; kingdom Fungi; phylum Ascomycota; class Sordariomycetes; order Hypocreales; family Sarocladiaceae; species Sarocladiaceae sp. CBMAI 1973. Next base: position 8,262 of record WNLN01000412.1, read on the forward strand.
TTGCTGCTGTCACCACAGCATCGACATCCCTGATGATGAAGAGAAGGCAAATTTGGAAGACGAGGCCTGTTCCCAGACCCATACCAACGCACATCATCATGACCCGAGGTCCTCGAACGGTCGGGTTGGGAATCTCTTCGATCATGTGTGCAACTGCATCGAAGCCCGTGAGCGCAAGACCACCCTGGAGCAGACCGAGGAGCCAGGCAACACCATCAGGCCAGCCCGTTGTGTTGATGAGCGAGCCGAAGACGAAGCTCGCAGGGCGAAAGTCAGGTGCACCACAGGCCAGGACAGTAATGGCTGTAGCGACCAGGCCGCAAATCGACCAAACCAAAGCAGCTTTTGTGACGACAGGGAGACCGGTGCCCGTGAAGAGGTTGAGGAAGAAGCCGAGGAAAGTGTAGAGTAGGAAGACAAGGAAGAATTGCCATTGTGTAGGCGCGAAGTTTGGGTTGTACATGGTGATGATGCCGAGCAGGAGCTGGCCTCCAAGAACACCTCCTGATGCAGAGAGGGCCACCCATCCACTGACATTAATCCATCCTGTCACCCAAGAAACAATGGGTACCCATCTCTTGGGTGTGATGATGGCTGCCCAGTGATACTGTCCGGCACTTGAAGGGTATGATGAGATGAACTCAGCGTTGGACGCTGCGAGAGCCAGAGCTCCTGATCCAGCAGCAATCAAGCCCCAAATAATAGTTGCGGGACCGCCGCTGGGAAGGCCGATGGAAAGACTGGCTGCAAGTGCCGTCCATGAGTTCAGGATCGAGAAGGCCAAGCCGAGCATGGAAAAGAAGGAGAAGTTGCGTTCGAGTTGCTGGTCATGTCCAAGAGCGGCGAGTTGTGCTGCATCTCTGGCCGCGGCGTCTTGAGCCTTTGACGTCTTCAACGAGTCGCCTGCCATGATTAAGCGAACTCAGTTGAGTCGAGTCTTTTATGAAGATTGGAAGGGCTGAACAGATCAGATGCAAAGGAGCATGCTGGGTATGGCAAGCCTCAATTGCAGTCTCGAGGGGGCGAGCTTGGTATATGATATACTGTCAAGCAAACCGCGTTTTGATGACAGACAGCCTCGGGTCACGGCTTACAGGCCCAGCATCCCATCCCAGCTTATCTGGGGGAAAAGATACAGGTGGAGGTAGTGGACCAGGATTGCGGGTTAGAGTCGCGTATGAGAAGTTAGAAGGTACCAACCCTCAACTCCATCTCAAGCCCAGGTGAGATAGCACGGACGTAGTTGGAGGGCGTGGAGTAACCCGAGTGACGGGATTGCACCCATGTTATCGAAAGGGTCGAAGATGCGAGGTTGGGGATGCCGCGCCTCCCGTTTGGACGCCGGTGAAGAATTACACCCTCGCGTTGTCGGCTCGACTGCCTCGTTCGAGTATAGCTTAAGCGACAGACCCACGATGTTGGTCTCTTCGGCAGCATGGGTCTGTGATAAGGGCCTCGACATTTTGCGGGGGGACCGGTTCTAGACACGATTGGCTGGTGTCGGGAACAGCCTCCGGTACGGCGAGCCAGGGTCTTCCTCTTAGCGGCGCGGATTCCCGTCCTTGATGTCATTTGCGCCGATGCCCGCATTGCTCCTGGCAGTGGCTTATTAGACTTATTCAGTAGTTGTGTTCATGTAGGCTAGAGAGCAACACAGAAACAGCCGAAAATCGGAGAAGGCCTTGCCTTCCCGAGTGTCTGGGATCGACAGCTCGGATGGCTAAGTCGTCGCGTACCTCCGCTTTCCCTTCGACTGAACATTGTAATAGCAGGTGAAATAGCAGGTGAAATAGCAGATAAAATAGCAGGTGAAATAGCAGATAAAATAGCAGGTGAAATAGCAGATAAAATAGCAGGTGAAATAGCAGGTGAAACGGTAAAGAAAATAGTAAGAAGAATGAGTCTACAGAGGATATTTGATACAGGCTATAAGGTACCAAGTGGTATACTCATATTGAATTCTCAAATCGGGAGAGCAGTGCTATCATCTTCATCGTTTAGATCACGGCTAGATGCCCAGCGGGCATACCATCGGGCGCGGACCTGGCCAAAAGCACCACCATAGTCTGATCTCTTGCCACAGGAACCATCGTCCTTTCTCTATCATTCTTCGCGACCGGTGCTGCAGTCTCCGTGGTGGCTGTGAATGTGAACTGATCATTGTCTTCTGCCTTGGTCAACGTGATATGAGCTTGTGAGATGTCTTGGCCGTTCACAGTGATCTCCAGCTGCGGCTCAAGATTGACGTCTTCTGTCTCATCGATGATCAAGGTGCCTTCAATGCTCACCCGAAGGCCCCCAGAATTGTCAGGTGATGTCTTACATGTCTGAACGCTGAGTTTCGGAGGCTGTATGCGTTTTGTAGCGGTACCAAGACTGATACTATCGGTCGCCAGAGCCGGGGTATGCCGCGGTGTCGTCCTCTTCATGGTCTTCTTCTCAAATGCGTTCGCCCACCGCAGCAGGTTGACATCATCGTATGCGCGACCAGCGAAAGTGAGTCCCACGGGGACCTCCTTGCTTTCGATCAGGCCCATAGGCACCGTGACCGAAGGCATGCCCAGATGTCTCAATGCTCTGTTGCCATTGCTGTACCACACCCCGTTCTTCCAAGCGTGCGCAGCAGACTCGGGATTGACGTCTGAGTCTTGCAGCGCCACGTCACCTTGGGCCGGGAACGCGAAACAGTCGCAATTGTGCTGTTTGAGGTAGTCATCGCAGAGCTTTGAGCGCATGGTCTCGAGAGTTTGTAGTGCGTATTCGAGATGTGGTATCTCAAAGAAAGAAGTCTCTTGCGCATAGCCTGCCAGCTTCCCCCAATGAATCGCGTTTTGCGGCGGGAAGTACTTGAGTTCTGCTTCGGTGCGCATGTCATGAGGCCAAATTTGCATCTCGTCCACCGAGGCGAGATTCGCTAAGTTTGGATCAGCGTTATCCCTGAGGAAGTTGTCCCAACCATGAGCTACGAGAGGACCTCTCTCGTACCAGTTCCAGTCCTCCGGTAGTCTTGGACATCCTGGTGGTAGCAGCTCGGCATTCTCGTAACCTGTTACCGGTGGGAAGTCAGGGACCATGACGACTTCGGCTCCAAGCTCTTCGAGTTGCGCTTTGGCGTTCTCTAAAAGCTTTTGGACTTCGGGATGGGTGTAGACAGGAGTTGCTCCCTCGGGGCAGTCCCCTCCAGCGTACATCTTGGGAATCGCAACGCGTAACCCCTTGAGTGATTGACATGAGCCTGCCTCAACGAATACTTCATTGCGAGGCAGGCCTCCCCAGGGCTGTTCCAATTTGACGAAGGGCTGCCGTCTCCAAAAGTCGCCATTGGTCACCTCATCCTCGATACTGATGACTTCAAGAAGTTTCAAGAGATCATCCATCGTTCTCGCGTGTGGTACGACGACGTCGCATGTGGGATACAGTGGCCAGTTTCCGCGAATCGATATCCACCCTCTCGATGGCGTGTATGCGACGAGCGCATTGTTTGAAGCTGGCGATCGCCCTGATGATACAGTCTCCTCTCCCATGCCAAACGTCGCCATGGACGCCGCGGTCGACACTGCTGATCCGTTGGACGAACCGGACGCCCAAGCAGCAGCAAGGTAGTCTGGATTGTAGGGGTTCTCAGCGCGCCCATATACGCCTCTCTGCATCCCTCCGTATGCCACTGGTGGCATGTTGGTGCGGCCAAGAAGGATACCACCTGCTGCCTTGATTGCAGCGACTGTGAATGCATCGTCATCGGCAATTAGATCCTTGAAGGCTGGTGAACCACTGGCGGCCGTCATGCCCTTGACCTTGTAGCTGTCCTTGACGGTGAAGACGATACCTTCTAAAGGCCTTGCTGGATGTCCAGCTGCTCTGCGGGCGTCTGAGGCTGCTGCTTCGGCAAATGCATGTTGGTTCAATATCGGGATAGCGTTGAGAGCCAGGCCTTGACAGTCATATGTGGCCACTCTTCGAAGATAGCGAGAGACAAGTTCGACACTGGTGAGGGCACCTGTAGATAATGCATGCTGAATGTCCTTGATGGAAGCTTCCACCAGGTTGAGCGTGTCGGCGGCCATCACGAGAGTGCTTGATGATCTTTGCCCGTGGCACAATGGACCACGAACCTCGAACAGTCTACTTGTTGACCCGTTGCCTACCGGCACAAGGCGCAAAGCCGTCTGATTCCGCTTTCGGCATGCTTATCAAGGCCAAAACACATGGTAATCTTGTCATTAGTCTCGAATCCGGGGTTGACTCCGTATCTTTTCATCCTGGGTCTCGGGATGGATCGCAGTGGATGTCAAGATTTAGTGTTGTTGCTAATTTCAGTGGGTTGTGGCCTGTCAAAAGCCTCCCGAGGGCCCGTCGCATCGGCCTGCCGCTTTGGGACTCACATGCGACGAGCCGCGCTACCTCCAGCGCCCTCCGCCTGGAACTCGGTGAAAGATGGGTGGTCTCGTATTTGCCTCCTCATTCTCGATGTCGAAGCGTCGCGTCCCGTTCCCCAATCCAGGGTCGAGTAGTTTGTAGTGTGTCTGGGGACCTTTGCGATACTTTTAGTCATTGTCGGTTATTGTGACCTAGATAGACTCTCGCCATTACTTCGCATATCAGGAACAGATCACCTCAGCATCTTGCCAGCTCAACATACAACTACATTTTGCCTTACAATCTATAAACCACGTATTGTTTCATTGTGCTTTTCAAATCTTCAACATCTCACATCCTTCCAAGTGATTCCTCCAGCACCGCAGACTGTGCGTCCAATCACAATGTCAGCTCCACACCCTCTTCTGCCCCTTACGGTCGATGAGACCAACCTGGCTCGCGATATTGTACGAGAAGCAAACCCCAGAGCCGTCCTCAAATTCAGAGTCATCTATCTTGAAGAACCATCAAAATCAGTTCTCGTACCTTTCCTGGATTTGGAGCAGGCAGGCCAGGTCTCAAGCACCACACCTAGGCCTCCTCGCCAAGCTCGGGTGCACTTCGACACAGCTCGCGCCGGCCAGCCAGCACTCTCACAAGAGGCTATCATTGACCTCGTCACAAAGAAGATTCACACAATTGAGACTATCCGCGCTGATGCACAGGCTTCTTTCACACTGTGAGCACATCTGTTCGTTGAATTGGCTGTCGTTTATGTTTGCTGACACCATCTGTAGTGAGGAACTTGATGACGTCCGAGTGATCTGCAGAGAATCACCCGTGTTCAAGGAGAGAGTGTCGAAGTTCAGCCTCCCTCAAAATTTCGAGGTCATTGTTGAGCCATGGCCGTATGGAGGCCTAGACGCGGCTGATGATCCCAACCGTCGGCATATGCAGGCTCTCATCTATGCTACTGATTCCACCAAGCCGGACTGCAACTTCTGGGCCTATCCTCTCCCAATCATTCCAGTCATTGATGCGGTCACGCGCGAGGTCATCAGAATCCACGAGGTCTCCACTGGTGGTGGCAACGACCCGTTGTCCGTGCCCGAAGGCGAGTTGGTCAACGTATCTATCGATCACATGTCTACCGCAGACTACGTCCCAGAGCTCATCCCGGGAGGACTTCGCAAGGACTTGAAGGAATTGAACGTTGTTCAGCCGACAGGCCCCAGCTTCAGCATCGAGGATTCCAACGTCATCAACTGGCAGAAATGGAGCATGCGAGTGACCTTCAATCCCCGCGAAGGTGCCGTGCTTCACAATGTTCGGTTTGATGGCCGTAATGTGCTGTACAGGCTGTCTATTAGTGACATGACCGTTCCGTACGCGGATCCAAGGGCACCTTTCCACCGGAAGCAAGCCTTCGATTTTGGTGACGGTACCCTTGGAGATGCGTGCAACAACCTGCAGCTGGGATGCGACTGTCTGGGCGTCATTAAGGTATGCGACACCGGGCCCGCGTCAAGCGGTTGTGACAACAATCTCCGCGTCAAGTGGTTGTGACAACTAACACTTTTCACAGTATTTTGATGGTGTCTTGGTCGATCACAGTGGTACAGCCAAGAAAACTGAGAACGTCATTTGCTTGCATGAACAAGATAATGGCATCAATTGGAAGCACACTAACTGGCGCAACGGCCGCGCTGTTGTCACTCGAAGACGGGAACTGGTGGTCCAATTCATCATCACTCTGGCCAATTATGAGTACATCTTCAACGTGAGTGAACTCGGTTTATGAGCCATCAACTGTGTACTAATGGTATTTCAGTACATTTTCGACCAAGCAGGCGCCGTCACAGTCCAGGCTCGCGCTACCGGTATTGTCTCGACTGTAAACATCGACGACGGCAAGACTGCGCCTTGGGGAAACGTCGTGAGCCCTGGTGTCTTGGCCCAGAACCACCAGCACATTTTCTGTGTCCGCATCGATCCCGCAATTGATGGCCATGAGAACACCGTCGTCCAAACAGAGTCTCTGCCTATGCGCATGGATTCCCGTTCAAATCCTAACGGCAACGCCTACCAAGTGGTCACAACACCCATCACGACATCTGGAGGGTTCTACGCGAGCCCAATGACCGACCGGGTATTCAAGGTCCAGAACTTGGATAAGCTGAACCCGATTAGCGGCCAGCCCATTGGATACAAGATTCTGGCACCCGTCACTCAGCTCCTTCTGGCAGATCCAAACTCCACACAGGCCAAACGAGCAAAGTTCGCGCAGCGCCACTTGTGGGTGACTAGGCACAAGGACAACGAGTTCTATGCCGGTGGTCGCTACACCCTGCAGTCTGCTTCGGAGATTGAAGGTGTGTCAGATGCTGCTGAGCGAAATGACGATGTGTTGCAGAAAGATGTCGTCGTATGGAGCGTTTTTGGTCTCACACACAACCCGAGAGTTGAGGACTGGCCAGTGATGTGAGTAATCTGATCATCTTCGCAGTAGAAATGTCCGCATGGAATGACTAACATGACAAACCATTAGGCCCGTCGAGATCCTCGATCTGCATATCAAGCCCGCGGATTTCTTCATTGGCAACCCGGCCCAGGATGTCCCCGGAAGGAAGAACTTCACCTCACAGCTGGCAACTGCATCACCTGCAGAGGACAAGGATTCGTGTTGCGCAGGCAAGCCTCGTCTGTGACGATATTCCCCATTTAATTTCGAAAGCTATTGTTCATGAGCAAGTGTCTCAGATGATGGTGAGTTCGGCTTCGTGCCGTCGAGCTGCCTCGTCGGCGTCGAATCCATCGAATCCAGCTTCCCAAGCTTCGTCAAGTATCTTGAAAAGAAGCAGTGTGTGTTTTTGGGCGACAGGCTCAAGAGCTATGACTTGGCCGCGCATTCGCTTCAGGTCCTCTCGCCAAGGGTGTTCCGTTGCATTGAGGGCCGAGATCTGGAGGCTCCCGTATACGAGCGGGTACAAAGCGAGATGTTGTACCTGGAGTGAGGCGTGGCTGCCAGAGTGGTACCTCTCGTTGAGTACAGCATTGAGGCTGCACAAAAGACGAAACAGAACAATATCCGTCGGGGGGCCTTCTGTGACGTCTGCGTTGGGAAGAGGTTGAAGTCCCTTGCTAGCTAGAGCTTTGCGGTGCAGCAGTGATCGTTGATGGCGTATGGCAAGGATCCCCGCATAGCGATAGCAATCCCATAGTTGACCCTTCCATAGAGAAGAGCTTGTTTGACCCATCCAATGCCAAAGCAACTGTTCGCGCTCATGCGTGTCCGCCTCCGTCTCTTCCGGCTCAGGTGCTAAATGGTCCAGGAGTGTGCGCGGAAGCCCAGTCACAGGCTCGATGCCACCATTATAACGATCGTCCCAACTGTTCTGGAGCTGTCTGAAGCGTTTCCACAAGCCCCGCGAAGGGCTGACGCGGCCCAGCACAAAGTTTGGAAAGTCAAGAACACTGATGGTCTCAATCTGCTGTCGTACGCCCAAGTGATAACGGGGGTTGGGTCTGAGCTGTGACAAATCGTTGTCGATATGACAAAAGTCTAAGAATTGATAGAACGTGGAAGTCCACGGTAAGCCTTGTATGAGCTGTCCATATTGTTCAGCTATGTTGCGCATATCTATGCGATGAGGGGTTTTAACGTACGTGAAGCGTGCAGATCCAGGACCCTGCCATGAAAAGCTCCTCCTGATTCCGGAGAAAGTCTGACGATATCTGGTGACGGAACAACTCCAGAGCCGTTCCAGTCTGCTCTAGAGCAGATAATGTCGGCCCGTTGGAGATGACTTCCTGAAGCGCAATGCAGACGAGCTTGAGTACTTCTGAAGTAGGCACAAGGTCTTTGAATGCCTCCACGATACTCGCGCTGGCGGTTGACGCGTAGAGCCGATGTATGCCCTCTTCCAGAACTAGGGACCTGTCAGCTTCTGTGAAAATTCCTCGAGGAGATTTTATCGAGCTCACATTGCCTCAGCATGTGGTCTCTCTTTTCTTCGTCATTGCGCGGGAGAGGCTCATTTGAACTCGGATGCCTTGGTAGACGGGCGCGCACGTCAGACTGGGGTGAATCCTGAGAGCCTATACTGCGTGCCATCAGAATCGCCGGTGAGCCGTTGCTCGCATTGACCGCATTTTCTGGTGATCTTTGGGTGTGTGCTGGTTCTGAAGTGGCAGTATCTGTAGCTCCAAGCTTGCTGCCCATAAGATGGCCTCGAGAAGCCACAGCATTGGTCCATGTAAGCTTCATATCGTAGCCTCCGCAGCGAGTGTTCCTCGAAACACACTGTCCGCATTCTGGCCTCTGCTCATCGCACTTCTTCTTGCGTCTCCGGCATGTTGCGCAGCCGTAGCGCGACCTTGTTGCCATTGCTGCTGGGGTCAAAACATTGTCGTGATCAGGTCAGAGGTGCACCACTGAGTGAATATTGAGTATAATAGACATTCGGAGGCATTATCATGATGTACGTGTTCCTCAAAGGACTTTCGACAGAGAGCTTTGGCGAGAAAATGAATTGGTCGCTGGAGGCAAGAGAGACCTGGAGAACAAGTGAAGGCAACTGGAACTTGGCCCCAAAGCAGTGATGTCACGTGCGACTAGTATCTACGCTGCCGAGGACGAGACAAGCCTTCATGGGATTCTTCTACGCGAAAGTGAAATGATGGAAATCCGTAGTCTCGAATTTTGGTGATAGCACAGTGAATGCGTTTGGAGTATAGAACAGAGCAAAGATCAATGTATCACAAAAAACAGTGGTCACAAACGCGCCCCAGCAGGTGCCGATCCTTGGCGACATGGCAGAACGCGCTCGCTCGATGCGCTACAGGCGGATATACTTGACCAGCACTGTTAATTAAGTGCCCGTTAGCACGATCCTACACCCATACTCCGAAGGATATTCCATCTATTTCGTAAGTTAGATCTGTAGTATGAACTAGACGATGTCAAGGCTGACTTCGCGCTTCAAGCCTTATGATTGCCATGTGGACGGAAGGTGGGTGCCGACAATGTCATCGTTTGCCCAAACAGACAGGAACTTAGCAAATACGAAAGTCATACGTTGAAAAAGAAATGTCATCTAGCGTTTGTAGTTCTTGGCCAGGGATCTGGCTCGCCATGCTGTTAACCTCTTGGTGATAGATGACTCGTATCTTGGCATAATAGTGACCGGCTACATACTCTCGCACAACCAATAGAGGTAACACGAAGACTGATCTTAAAACTAAACTCGAAGGTATTTTTCAGATAATCAAATTGCTCGGGATACAACACGAGAAAGAGATTTGCAATCATCACGTCCATCCAGCACGTGACTGGTGAAGCTTCTGCCTTCTGCCCCGCCCCCACCAAGAAATGCGTCACTGCTCTGGACTCATTCTGAGTCGAGACGTGAGCATCAACACTTTGCGAGTGGATCCGAGTTGGGCGAGATTAGTCACATCATGAACAGCATATCGACCTCTTTTTGAATATAGATCTCTGCCTTTGCCCAGGTCTTTGCGATTGCAGCGTACCTACAGAAAGGCGTAATACCAAACACCCCGCCATCGCTGCAAGCAAGCCCTCACCATGCCTGTTGTCACTCCAGAGAAGTTGGCCAGCCTGCAGAGGCAATCAGACGACGTCCGCAACGTAAGCTTGATCTTGTACGGTCCAAATTTCTCGACACATACTGACATACATCCAGATTTGCATCCTTGCACATGTTGATCATGGCAAAACATCACTCACAGATGCCTTGTTGGCCACCAACGGCATCATTTCACCCAAATTAGCCGGCAAGATTCGATACCTGGACTCACGGCCTGATGAGCAGACCCGCGGCATCACCATGGAATCGTCTGCAATCTCGCTCTACTTTTCCATGCTGCGACGATCGGCGCCAGAAGCTCAGCCAGAGCCAAAGGAGTATCTCATCAATCTCATCGATTCACCTGGACACATCGACTTCAGCAGCGAGGTCTCGACAGCTTCAAGGTTATGTGACGGTGCTGTTGTGCTTGTTGACGCAGTCGAGGGTGTCTGCAGTCAGACGGTGACTGTACTGCGACAGACATGGACTGAGCAGCTCAAACCGCTGCTTGTCATCAACAAAATGGACCGTCTTGTTACAGAGCTGAAGATGACCCCCAACGAAGCATATATCCATCTGAACAAGCTTCTGGAGCAGGTCAATGCTGTCCTAGGAAGCTTCTTCCAAGGTGAACGAATGGAAGAGGATCTGAACTGGCGCGAACGAATGGACGAGCGTGTATCTGCCGCCGCCGCCGCCAAGGAAAATGCAGTCGACCAAGTCAACGACGCTGGAGAAGTGGAGTTTGAGGAGAGGGATGATGAAGACATCTACTTTGCACCGGAAAAGAACAACGTCATCTTCAGCAGCGCTGTAGACGGTTGGGCGTTCACATGTCGTCAGTTCGCCAGTCTTTACGAAAAGAAGCTCGGGATCAAGCGAGGTGTTATGGAGAAGGTTCTCTGGGGCAATTTCTATCTGGATCCCAAGACACGGAAGGTCCTAGGACCGAAGCATCTGAAGGGCAGGAATCTGAAGCCCATGTTTGTTCAACTTGTTTTGGAGCCTGTTTGGACGGTGTACCAAGCAACCACTGGAGGCGATACGGGCAAGGGTGATCCAGCTCTACTCGAAAAGGTTACGAAGTCTCTCGGCCTCAGCATACCGCCTCACATTGTTCGAGCCCGAGACCCAAGGTTACTTCTTACCACAGTTTTCGCGTCCTGGCTGCCCCTCTCTACAGCTCTTCTGGTCTCCGTCATAGAAAGTCTGCCCTCACCACCAAAAGCGCAAGCAGAGAGACTTCCGGAACTGCTCAAAGAAGCTCCTGATTCGGATCACATTAGCAAGGCTATCAAGGATGCTATGATTGGCTTCCGCAAAGAAAAGTCGGATCCTGTCGTGGCATATGTGAGCAAGATGGTCTCAATTCCCGAGAGCGAGCTCCCGGAAAACAAGCGTCGAACAACAGGACAGATGACGGGAGAGGAGGCGCGAGACTTGGCACGGAAGAAGCGGGCTGAAGCAGCACGCGCAGCTGGTGAAGATGCACAAAACGACACGTCAAGTATGACTCAGGCTTTGGAAGACGTCAACCTGGACAACTATACCCCAGACCTCGAGGAGAAGGCGGTCGACCCGGAGCATCTCATTGGATTCGCAAGGATTTATTCCGGAACGCTATCCGTGGGCGACAAGCTTTACGTGATACCTCCAAAGTGGTCTCCTGCCCGCCCAAATGCCGATCCTAAACCGCAAGAGATTACTGTCACAGCACTATACATGCTAATGGGCAGAAATCTAGAGGCATTAGAAACAGTGCCTGCTGGTGTGGTCTTTGGAATTGGAGGTCTTGAAGGGAAGATTCTCAAGTCTGGCACCTTGTGCAGCGAGCTTGCCGGTGCCGTGAATCTTGCCGGTGTCAATCTTGCGGGAAAGCCAATTGTCCGCGTGGCCTTGGAGCCGGTCAACCCGGCCGATCTCGACAAGATGATTGAGGGACTGAAGCTACTCGTGCAGAGTGACCCATGCGCCGAATATGAGCAGTTCTCAAGTGGAGAGCACGTTCTGTTGACAGCAGGTGAACTGCATCTTGAGCGCTGTCTCACTGATCTCAAGGAGCGCTTCGCGCATTGCGATATTCAAGCTGGCGAGCCGATTGTGCCGTACCGTGAGACCATTGTTCGTGCTGAGGAGATGCGTGCACCCGTCAACCCAGACCTTGGTAGGGGTGCTGTCCGCGGCACCACCAGCTCAAAGCAAGTCAACTTTGCTCTCCGAGTGCGGCCTCTACCTGCAGAGGTGACCGACTTTCTGCTCAAGAACGCGACTGCCCTCAAGGGACTTTCTGCCGACCACAAATCCGAAGGCCAGGAACAGAATGGTGAGGCGATTGCAGAGGATATTGTCGATGATGCCGAAGTTGCAGGAGGTAAAGCGCTCTCGACAGAAGAGCTGAAGCAACAACTCCGCCAGCTCTTGGAGACTGGCAAGGGACGTGATGTTTGGAAGAACCAGGTCGACAACATCTCAGCGTTCGGGCCAAGGAGAACGGGTCCCAATTTACTTATCGATGCCACACCGGATGGGTGTTTGTCGAAAGTTTTCTCGGGCGATGTCGAGACAACAAATGCGCCACGTGCAGGCGAGGCCTTGCAAGCTACCCACTTGGGGGACAAGATTCAGTACGCTTTTCAGTTGGCGTCGGCACGTGGACCACTTTGCAACGAACCTATTCAGGGTGTTGCCGTCTTCGTTGAAGAGGTCTCCCTATCCCTGTCTGAGGACGATACCTCGGCCAGAGACAAGTTAGGCCGTCTCACAGGAGAAGTCATCAAGACCTTCCAGTCCTGCATGCACTCTGCCATGTTAGATTGGTCACCACGAATCATGCTCGCCATGTACTCCGTCGAGATCCAGGCCTCGACTGAGGTCCTCGGCCGAGTATACGACGTGCTGACCCGTCGTCGCGGACGCGTCAATGCCGAGAACATGAACGAAGGAACTCCATTCTTCACCATTCAAGCACTTCTGCCAGTCGCGGAGAGTTTCGGATTTGCCGACGATATGCGCAAGAGGACTAGCGGTGCAGCCCAGCCCCAGCTCATCTTCGCGGGATTCGAGATCTTGGACGAAGATCCGTTCTGGGTGCCGTTCACGGAGGATGATCTGGAGGATCTGGGTGAATTTGGCGATAAGGAGAATGTGGCTAAGAGGTACATGGACGGTGTGCGGAGGAAGAAGGGTCTTCTTGTGGAGGGAAGGCATGTTGCCACCGATGCAGAGAAGCAAAAGACACTCAAGCGTTAAAAAGTCAAAATACAATTTCATTAGAGCAATTTGAGTTGTAGCCAAGTGAAGAATTCTATGTTGAAGCTATTGATGTTCTAATTCGAACATGGACAGCCGGTGTCATCCATCTACGCGCAATCAACATTCTTTGCAAATCTTGTAGGTGAATCTGAATGCTCAGGTTGTCGTGAATATCTGCGGTCTCTGCTGATATTCCTAAGGCTATGCGGTGTACACATGATTCAGAAAAGCAATCACATCATCCATGCCTGCCGGTGAGTTGAACCAGTGTCCGCCGTCAGGATATTCCCTCCTCGCAACATTCGCTCCGAAACTCGTCAGCATCTCAGTCATTAGTCTCCCATTCTCAACTTTGACAAGCGGGTCATCGACACAATGTTCCAAGAGGATTGGTGTGTTGCGCAGCACTTGATCATGCTCCGGCACGCCGTCCAAAGCCAAGGCTTCTCTCATTTGCTGCAGATTTCTTCCAACAAACGGACAGCGACATGAGAACCCGATGAAGGCACCCAATCTTGGTGCATTGAGATTGAACAGCACGTGGCATCCTGTGGCAGCTCCCATGCTGATACCAGCCAGGATGATCTTGTCCCACGCCGGTGCCTCTTTACTGCCCAGCACTTCCGCCTCTCGCGTCAAAATCTTGCAGATTTCAGGCACAACCTCCTTTAATCCTTCTGCTTGAAGCTCCTCACGATTGGCGAAGTTCGTGACATTCCAAACATCGAACCATTGCGGCCAGCGATCGGATGAGGTGGCGCATGTGCGGGTTGGCGCTTGAGGAAAGACCCAGCGGAATGAGGGCAAGGCATCGGCAAGTGTACGACCGTTGGAGTCGCGAGATTCAGCGAGGGACCTGATGAATTTCTGTACGTTGTCACCTCGTCCATGGAGGAAGACGATGGTGTGCGTATGTTGCGGTGCTGATGGGTTGATAGTCGTAGTCGGGATCTCCATAGTGGTACCGTAATAGAAGCTTCGGATTCTATCACACAGCAATAGAGACCCAATAGCGGCTTTGAAGTAAATACAGTATGGAGAACAAGGTGAAAGAAGAATAAGAGGTTGAGCTGTGACCATCTTGTACCCCGCCACCTTGTACTCGGCGGCGTCTAATTGATAGGACGAGGCTGAGCAGGCACCAGCGCTTAGATGTCTGGCCGAGAGGTCAGAACCAACACCAGCGCCGCATACACCGGCCAACAGCATAGTGTCTGTGCAGGCATATTTCCGAGTTGAAAGTATAAGCATTCATGTGATTTATAGTGATACAATAAGAACCCACAACCAGTTGGGTATGGCTGCGGCGTTCCACTAACACAAGGCATGGCGCTCGGTTCCGTTTCAGACCTTCTCCTTCGGCTCAACTTCCATTACAGTCGGATCTGGACTTGAAGTCTTCTCGGAAGTAAGCTCAGATCTTCGGGGCTGGTACTTCCATTTCTTTGCCGGGACCCCATCACGGAAGAAGCCATCGATCTCCTCCATTGTCCGACCAGTGACCTCGCCAACGCAGAAGTATACATAAGCCCAGCTAACAAAGCAGAGTCCAGTATATACGAAGCCGGTCTTGGGTCCAAGGTTGGCCGTGTAGTACAAGTAGGGCAGAGTAAATACTGTCACCCAGACCGTGACCCAAAAACAGGCGACTGCGATTGCATAGATCTTATTGCGGTTGCGGCCTACCGCCATTTCAGATGCCTGTAACAGTATGTCTGGTTAGCTTCCCAACTTA
>WNLN01000413.1:0-23139 GCA_021347865.1 Sarocladiaceae sp. CBMAI 1973
AGTTCAGCCTCCATCTCGAACGTCGCTGCATCAATCTTCGGGGCTGTTTCGCCCAAGGCCAACAAAGCCAATGGTGGAGACAGGAGCAATGACCACAATGACTTCAACGCCGCCTTCAAGTCCAGCGGCGTGGATGCTTACGTTGGCTCCCAGAACCCTTCGACCTCGATGTACACCAACGCATCGTTCAGCTTCGCGGATGGAGAGATCTAACCCACGCTTCCCACAAGAACGGACTGTCTGGTGAATGATATAATGGTCCGCAACGCAGCTCAAGCTGCACAGAGGCGACGATGATGATCGTGCCTTGCGAATTTCTCACGAGGATGGCTAAGGGGGCCGGTTGCAGTGGAAGGACGCCTGCCGAGCAGGCCCTCCTCCAAACCCTCAGAGTGAAATTTTACACATTTGCTCGTCTTGATACCCCGATTTTGCTGCGGAGAACGGCGTCAACTTGAGATACGACACGAGAGCAGGTCTCAAGTTCAACGGAGAAGGCAGGAACTTGTGAACTGTTTTGATGAAGAAAATACAGGCGTTCGGGGAGACTTGCTCAATTAGGAACCGGTCTGGAAATGTACTTTGCTTTAGCTTCACCACTCGACATCACAGAAGACACTAGCAGGCGTAATGAATTTTACTGGCACAGAAGGTTCTTCATTTTTGGTTGGAATATCCTGGTATCGACTAAATGTGCACAGCTGACGCCTCAACTCCGCTCATAAATACGACAATATCACAGGAGGAAATCCCACAATGCGTCCCTCTCCACGAAATCGTTGTGGATGATATTCACCAACCAGTAATCCTTCCGGATCGAGTCCAGTAACTTCTGGCTGTCTGAGCCGCGTCCGTAGACCTTCGCCCACTCGCCCCATATGCCGAACGCTTCCTCGCTCCACGCCCTGAAGCTAACTTCTTCGATGATAGTCGGCGTGATAATCTCCTTACCTGGGAAAACACCCCAGGTGACTGCATTTGTGCTTGTAGACTCCTCTCCACCCGCCACACCACCACTGTTATCTGAAGTCACGAAGTCGCCATGAGCGTTGCTTGCGTAGAAGCAGACAGAGTCGCGGATCTCAGGGCTGGCAAGCTTCTCTTTCAGGACTTCCCAATCTGAAGTCGGAAGGAAGAACTCGACGAATGCCTTTTGGAAGACAAATCCGTGCTGTGGGCCCCAGCCATAAGTTCCGTGCGAAGACCGCTCGCCGTTGACGGCGGGCTGAGAAGCAACTGTCCACCAACCCTTTGTGTTCATCTTCAGGAGGTGAGGCTTGATTGTTGAACTTTCGGGCAACAGCTCTTCCTCGCTCCACGGAATAGCGGCAAGCTGACCTTCAATGTGTTTGACAAAAAGGTCGTTGATATCCTGGTGTTTCGCGGGATGGCCCCAGTACTTGATTGCTTGTGTGACCGACATGTGAAGACTGACACCGTAGCCGTCGATCTCACCATAAGCCGGCGAACGCGAGTCTCCGAATCGTCCGTTGGGGAAATCGTCCCAGGTCGCCTCCCGTCCAAGAACGCCTTCACCCTCGGAGATGGCCAATGTATTAGCTCGCGAGTTGATTGCTTCAGCGGGAATGGCGGCCTCTTCTCCACTAGCTTCCCATTCAGGATGGGCCGTGGCACGCCCGCTTACAATCACGCGGTTGTGAGGATCAGAGCCTACGGAAGAATGCCTCCTCGACGTGCGGGAGTGGCTAGTGCCACGACCACGGCTGCTGTTGGTTCCGTTGAGTCTGAGATGAGGGACGGAGATAGGAATCGGGTCGTCCACAATAGCCACTTCATCTTGAGGCGCGTCTGGTATCAGACCAGTTCTCTCCACAATGAAAGATACGGACTTCTCCAGGTTCAGCGTGTAGAAGTGGAAGCCTTGAGGTCCAGGTATCCGGCTCTTGATATCCTTGATCTGCTCCACCATCTCGCTGACAATGTCCACACCAACCATTTTCACGCGCTCGTCGTCGCCCTTGACATCATTGAGTCTAGCAAGGATGTTCTCTGGCATGTTGGCGTGACTTAGCTTGGTCGTCCGCTTGATCATCTGGTAGCTTTGAATAGGCATCAGACCAGGCATGATAGGAATAGTCTTGAAAGCTCCACTTGGGTGCTCTCTTAGTGCAGTTTCGAATTTCTCATAGGCCTGGATGTCGAAGAATAGTTGAGTCATGATGAAGTCCGCACCAGCTTGTACCTTCTCCACGAGATATGGCAAATCATGCTCGAGGCTCTGCCCAAGCGGGTGGCTCTCTTCAGCGTGACCCTCCGGGTAGGCAGCAACACCAATACAGAAGTAGTCGCCGTGGTTTTTCCTGATATATTTGACCAGATCGACTGCCCATGTGAAGTCGTCGGTATCGTCGGTCTCGGATTCGGCATGATCACGATACTCGTCCTTTCGCGGAGGGTCACCTCTGAGCGCAAGGATGTTGCGGATGCCCAATGCCTTTGCATCTTCGAGAGCTTTGTCGACAAGTCTGCGGCTCATATTTGTGCAAGTCAAGTGCAGACATGTTGTAAGTCCAAGCTCCCGCTGGCAAAGTTCAGCCAACTCGAGAGACTTCTGAGATGTTGATCCGCCGGCTCCCCATGTAACATTGACAAATAAGGGCCTGAGAGCTCGCTCCATACGATGAAGACGGTCTCTGAGGTTTGAGAATCCCATGGCAGTCTTGGGTGGGAAGAACTCAAGCGAGAAGTATTTGCCATCGGCCGGCAAAGCGGCAATCTTGTCTGTAATCTTGTCCATATTGGAGGTTGATGAGTCGGATCGATGAGGGATTCGTGGGGTATTATTGAGTATGGATCGTTCGTGATGCCGAGAAATTGGCCGATCGAGCGTTTCTTATATGAGGAGAGCGTGTCGAGGAGGCTCTGCGTCAGCGTAGAAAGATGTCGCGGGTTTAGGCCTGTGGCTGACGAGAGAGCACAAGGTCTGAGGACCTCAGAGTGCAGGGGCCGCGATACGTCTTGGATCGGACACGAGAAGTGCTGATCAAGGTAAGGTGTAAGCCGATGACCACCAATGTCGGGTTGGAGGTACCAGGTATTTTGTTGTCGCCGTTGGCCTCGTGATGATAAGGGAGGAGATTTTGGAAGCAATGGGCGCCGATGGGTTTGGAGATTTGGCGGGGCACGGCATTGGTGAGGGGCTAAGGTCCGTTGTCGCTATTCGGTTGATGGCCGTGGCAGTTGCAACGCCGCTGGGAGCCGCTCCTTGTCCATGACGCTATAGCAGACCGTAGCTGCTGCAGGGTTCCGGAAGCGTCCTAAAGGTGCCCGAGCCACAGTGGCCACCCCTGTAGGAGCAGCGTGCCTGCAGCTGCGGGTTCAGAGGTGGGACCCTGTAATCCAAAAGCTACAGTTGGCTCGTGCCTGACTTTCCCAGCAGGCGCTATCGATAATGCGCGCCCATGATTCTCGGCATGATGGTGATAGCTTCAACTTTTTGGCGGTCATCTTCCACTTCTTACACGCCCGAACCAGCCACCGAAGCAAGCCATTGGCAACAGCGACGACTTTCTCGATCGCAAGCCGCGTCAATATAGTATGAACACGATCTGATGCACAACTTTCGCGGGCGGAAGCTGTGCTGCAACACGGCTCTTCGCTCTGTTCTGAGCTTGCAGAAGCCTCTCCCTCGGATCTCATGCTCGCGACCACAGGCACTCCTTACCGCCAATAATGTCACAAACGCTCGGCAGTATCATGCGCTCAAGCTCAAATCTCTCGACGCGAAATGGCGTGCGAAATGGGCAGCCGAGAAAGAGACTCCGAACGGTCAGGCGCGAGCCAACGAACGGCCGAAATATATTCTTCCTATGTTCCCATACCCCTCAGGGTCTCTACACTTAGGACATCTGAGAGTTTACACTATCGCAGATGCTGTATCCCGATTCAATCAGCTCAGGGGTGACAGTGTCATTCTACCGATGGGCTGGGATGCCTTTGGTCTGCCAGCCGAGAATGCAGCTTTGCAAAATGGCGTTGCTCCGGACGAATGGACTCAGAAGAATATTGCAAAGATGAAGGAGCAGCTCGAGGTTATGAATGCGAGCTGGGATTGGGAGCGTGTGAGTGTCGCAGTATGACTTGCGCTTCGGCTGTGCTGACTGGCTTGCAGGAGCTTTCGACTTGCGACCCCGAGTTTTACAAACATACTCAGAAACTATTCCTCATGCTACACGAACATGGGCTGGCGTATCAGGCCGATGGAGAAGTCAACTGGGATCCCGTTGACAAGACCGTGCTTGCGAATGAACAAGTAGACGCAGAAGGACGGTCATGGCGATCTGGCGCCCTCGTGGAGAAGAAAAAGCTCAAGCAGTGGTATTTCCGAATCTCTGAGTTTCAAAATGCGCTTCTTGATGATCTCGAATCACTGGGAAAAGATGGTGCATGGCCTGAGCGCGTCATTTCGCAGCAGAGGAGATGGTTGGGCAAATCGACCGGCGCCAATATCAGGTTCCCGATTCTGGCTGCGGGCCACGACATCGGTACAAGTCTTCAGGTTTTCACGACTCGTCCTGATACATTGTTTGGTGTTCAGTATCTTGCGCTGTCAGCCCAACATCCAATTGTCACCAAGCTGGCCCAGACGGACCCCGAGCTACAGGCTTTCCTCGACACCCTCCCAGGCCTTTCACCAGACTCGAAGGTTGGATATCTTCTCCCAAATGTTCGGGCGATCAATCCGATGGCATACCATGAAGGCACTCCAGATCCCACGAAAGTCTCAGTGCCAATATACGTAGCATCTTACGTCATGGGCGAGTACGGTAAAGGTGCGGTCATGGGCGTACCTGGTCACGATACACGTGATCATGCCTTTTGGCAGACACATCATACTGGTCAGCCAATTCGTTACGTGCTGGCCACAACTGGGGACGACTCGACCACGACCTTGCAGGATCAGCCTTTCCTTGAGCATGGTATCATGACGGAGCATAGTGGCCCGTTCAAGGGCCGAAAGTCTGAAGAGGCTGGGCAGATGATTGTCAAGATGCTTGAAGGAGCCAACTTGGCAGAACCCGTTGAGCAATGGCGTTTGCGGGACTGGCTGATCAGTCGCCAGAGATATTGGGGTGCCCCGATACCAATGATCCATTGCGACTCATGTGGTGCGGTTCCAGTACCAGACGAGGAACTTCCCGTAAAGCTACCGAGTGTGGACAACCACTGGGAGAAGGGACAGGCAGGCAACGCTTTGGAGAAGACACCAGATTTTGTCAAAACCACCTGTCCAAAATGCAAGGGTCATGCCAAGCGGGATACTGACACGATGGACACGTTCGTGGACTCGAGTTGGTATTTCACCCGGTTCGCAGACCCTCAGAATGCAGACACACTCTTCTCCGCGGAGGCATCGAAGACTCTACCCGTCGATATTTATATCGGAGGAGTCGAGCATGCGATTTTGCACCTACTCTACGCTCGCTTCATCTACAAATTCCTGGCGTCAGCAGGCATGATGCCTGAGATGTCTGACGAGGCAGCCAAGAGTGCTGAACCCTTCAAGAGACTCATCACACAGGGTATGGTACACGGCAAGACATATACAGATCCGGACACTGGTCGGTTCCTCAAGCCTGAGGAGGTGGATCTGTCAGATGCTGCTACGCCGAGAATGCGTGCAACTGGCGAGCCGGTCAAGGTCGTGTACGAGAAGATGTCGAAGTCGAAGCACAACGGCGTTGACCCGACGGACTTTATTGAAAAGTACGGAGCAGATGCCACGCGAGCGCACATGGTGTTCCAGGCCCCGGTGCCGGATGTGCTCAACTGGGATGAGAAGAAGATCGCCGGCGTCACACGCTGGCTTACGAGGCTGCATGAACAAGTTGGTCAAGTCGTGGACGCTAAGCAACCGGCGAACGTTTCCATCCAGAAACACATCGTCGCGAAAGCTAAGAAGGTGGACTCGATGAAAGGCAAAGACCTGGCTGAGTGGGATGCAGAGGCTGGTCTCTGGCGCGAGGTGCAACAGACAATCAAGTCTGTGACTGCGTCGTATGAGGATGTCTACTCGCTCAACACGGTCGTCTCTGACCTGATGAGTCTCACAAATACGGTGGTCAAGAGTGACAAGGCCAGCATCGCCGTTCGCAGGGAAGCCTTGAGCAGCATTGTGCGCATGGTCGCCCCGATCGCTCCGGCTTTTGCTGAAGAGTGCTGGAGTCTCCTCGTACCGAACTCAACTGGCTCCATGTTCCGTACTGCAACCTTCCCAGTCGAAGACGGTACCATTGAGATGTTGCAGCCGAGGAAGCAGAATTGCGCTGTACAAGTCAACGGCAAAGTCCGTGCTGTGGTGCAGATCCCTGTGGCGCCGGCAGACCTCGCAGGTGAGGCTCTGCAGTCGTGGATGACCGCTGAGATCCTCGCCAGTGAGGAAGGCAAGGAGAAGTTCGTGGCAGGGGCTGCGTATGATCTAAGTCGGGCGAAGCGGGTGATCCCTGTGAAGGGTGGACGGAATGTCAACTACGTGATGTGATTGTTGGCGTATATGCCTCTTCACGAGTCCATTGTACGATCAAGCCTGTAGCATTAGACTCCAATTTAGACCCATGTGGGAATTGAAGCTGGAATGTCCGAGCCAAGTGTAGTTGGAGGTGTTCGGAGTTGGAGTCAAGATCAGACCCGAGGGCGGCCGCCGCGTGTGGAGACGGACGATCCCCATGCACACGGATATGGCAAGGAACGTGGGCGTGGCGTTGCGGTCAAGACCAGCAGCGGCCGCCAACGATGCCAAACCTTGTTGCTTCTCGAATAGGAGCATGATTTTATGCTTGATCTGAGCCCGATACAGTCAAGGGTTCTAGAGAGCTGTCATGTTCCCGACCCGAGGCGGCCGACCTTTGTGGGCCATTTTGCTATCCGTACAGGCTGACAGGCGGATCGTAACGTAACGTCGCGTGGAGGAAGTGAAATCGGCGTCCCGAGTCCGGCACCCTGGCCAGCAGCGTCAAGCATTGGCATTGCGAAATATTCCCTTGGACCCTGGCATTTGATGCGGGGGTCGGCTCGAAACGCAGTCGTCTGTGGTGGGTGGCGTGTCAGAAACGGGGACCTGGGAGCCGTTTGAGGGTCAATTTGAGATGAGACACGAAATGGGCCTAATCGCGATTGGAGGCGTCCCCCGGTGATCTTCGGCCAGCGCCCAGACATGCGCTACCTACAATTGTCACGACTACCTAACCGAGTCCGCGTAAAACTTGACGTTCAAGTCCAGAGGATCTTCTCTTCAGCTTGACCTCGTATTCCGAAGCCTGACTTCTCCTTACAAAACCCTCATCTCGGCCCTTCCTGCACACGGCCACCCGCTTATCTCCAACGCGTTGCATACGTGCATCAGCTTGCTTATGCTCCTTTCCACAACTCGGCCAACATACAAGAAGGGAAATACTCATCTTCTCTAAGACTGCAACATACGCTCGATCGCACTGGGCAGGTGACACTATCAGCATACCATCACTTGCTTTTGACCCGTTTAGGAAGACGGTGGAAGGATTTGGACCTCGGCCATTCAACAAGGACCGATTCGGGGCATTGCAAAGCACGAAAAAGGGAAAAGGCACGCATATTGGGTCACAGCGGACTTGTCCGTGGACAGGGTGTTGTCCTCACGCTTGCTTCTGGCGCAAGCAGCTACTTGCAGCTAAATAGCCCTGCTGCGTCACAGCTGTCGTCCGGACCCCATATGATGGAGTCTGTCAAAGTTCAGACAAACCTGCGAAACACTTATACACCAGTCTCCAGCTTGGACAGCCTCTCACAGAGGCTTGAGACTAAGTCAGCCATGGCTTCGACGTCAACTCTGACTCCGGCGCAAAAGGCCTCCATCCCCTTCTTCTACCGTCTCAGTCTGCTCTATATAGAGCCCATCTTCGCCCTGGGCGGTGCCCTTATCCTTCACTTCGACCCTGCCGCCTTCCTCACCACCATGACGCCGTCTCCAACTCCGGATCCCACCGCCTTCAGGTCTTTCAGAGTTCTCACGGATCAGCTTGCCGCCATGCAAGTCCTCCTAGCTTTCAACCTGGGGGTCTTGCTTCGCTTCGCTGCTAACATGGAGGATAAACGTGTGGGAAACAAGCTGTGGAGGCTATGCTGTGGAGGAGCACTGGTCTGTGATGGGCTGCATATTGCAGCGAGTGTCCGAGAGCTTGGATGGGAGGTTGCGTCGAGTCCGGCAAGCATGTGGCGGGCAGAAGATTGGGTGAATTTCGGGATCTTGGGATGGATGACTGCGGTGCGGTTGGCCGTCTTCCTCGGGATCGGCATGAGTGATCGAATCTCGTCACAGCAGTCCGAACGAGCTGTCAAAGACAAGACAAAGTAATTGAGCTGAGATCGATCTTGTACAGCATTTTGAAATAGCCTTTGTAAACAATCGCAAGCTGAATCCACAGTTATTACATATATATTGCTGATTACTGGGGTATCTAATTAATGGCTGAGCATATACAACCATTCCTTGCAGGTGGCCCACTGACGTGCGTCTAGTCAAGTCTTCTCTCCTCATCACTCAACAGGCGATCATCCTCCCTCGCCGGTCCATCACGGCGACGACTCCCCGCGTCGCGGTAGAGGATGTAGTGCTGCGTAATGAACATCGAATCGTACACAAACGCAATATTGCCAAGCGCAAACTTGACGGGATTGCCAGTGATGCCACTCCAGTCGCCTTGTAGATAGCTATCGATGCCTTGTTGCGAAACGCTGAGCACGCCGCCTAAGAGATCGAGCAAGATCTGCCAGATGCTCCAACCCTTTGTGCTCTTGTTTCGCCAGTTCTTGACAACCTGAGGGGCGTACTTGATGAGCGTTACGAGGAGCTTGACGTAGCCGATGGCATAGATGACGTCGAGAGCGCACCAGTCGACGGTGGGGTCGGTGCCGGGAGAGGACAGGACGAGGGAGTAAGTTATGAGCACGCCTACAAGGCAGCCGGTCGACACGCCGAGAATGAAACGAGAGGGTCGGACGCCGGGGTCGGCATCGAAGCCCCATAGAGGGCGAGCGAGGTATTGGGAGGTGGTAATTATCGACAGGATAAGGGCGTGGACTGCGAAGGTGATGTCGTTGAAGGCGACGGTCGGTGTGAGGCCGTGATGCCGAGCAGCGTATTGTTCGCGAACGACGGGGGAGTAGTAGAATGCAGCATTGGAGACGAAGTATGCGAAGAATCCTGCAAGAACCATCAGTGTATGTCCACAGACATAAGTCCGCATAGCTTGAGCTTACCAAAGACGTTGACGAGAGGAAAGTCAACGGTTGTGCCGGAAGTTGATCGACGGCTGAAGTTCAGCAACGGTTGTGGATAGAAAGATGCACTCCAAGCGAGAGTATACACCCAGCCGAATACGGCCGACAAGAATGAGAGAAAGTTGAACATGACGACTGAGGCTGTTCAACACTTCTCGACCGAGGCCTGGCGATGATGAAAGAGTGAAAGACCGTCGTTGAAGGGGCCGGTAAAGGGAAGCTTCAAGGCGGGGCGGCGCACGCGATGTCGATCGTGACGTGACGCCACAGATGGCGCCACAGATCGGGAGATGCTGCAATTGCGACAAGCTTGGCAGGGCTGGTGATGTGGCTGGTGTCTGTGGCGCATGATCACGGCTTGTGACTCTTCAATCATTTGGACAGAAAGGAACATGACCATAAACATGCAGCTTGTGCAGGTCACAAATAGAGACTGTATGTCTCGGTGTCAAGGTTGCATGAATGAGCGAAGTCCCGGCTGCCCCATGCGTATCAGTGTCAGACCTCTCTCGCAGGCCAATTCGAGGCTGGTTCACCGACTTGTCAAAAGCTGAGATGCAGGCCTGCCCTTCTTGGCTATCCTTCCAACCAAAGATCTGCATCAGACAACAGCTGGACAGTGCATTCACATACGCGCATGCATCTTAGCTCGTTTGCCGACCACTCGCATCTGCCCAACACACGCGTGGTCGTTCCGAACATGTCACTTTCGGCTTATATCACATCATCAAAAATCGTCGGGCCCATAACCCGCCGTGGGTCTTCCCTGTTCGCTAACGGATACTCGGCGATCCACCAGTCCTAGTTTGAACTTGACTTTCGCGACAGACGGTAAGATAATGGCTTTTGGAGGTACTGGACGCGTCAGATTGAATTGATTGCATCAGCTTACTGCTAAGAAATGTCTTGATCGAGCCTGTATTGGAGCACGGCATATCCTTGGGCCATTTGCTTTCCAGGATTCGGAGAGGGTCTTTCAAGTGGCGGGAATGACTTCCTGGCCGGAGGGAGAATGGTCGATCGCCGACTGGCAGTGCCGCATTGGCCATTTCAAGGTATCAAGGGGAGTCTTTGGAGGCAGTTCATTAGACTGTGCCGCCGAGTCCGGCCCAATCAAGTACACACCTCTGAAAAGGAGGCGTAAGCCCGATCCAGCCCATTGGGTGTGCCTATCTATTCCAGCCAGCCATCAACACATGCATGAGATGAACGGCAAGGGGTCCCAATCCCAATGACCGGGAGCCCTGGCAGATGGATAAGAGAGAGAGCCTCTCCCTTGAAGTCGACTCATTGCAAAACTCGGTCCGTTCCCTCAAAGCCCTGACCGTCAAAACATCACGGCACTACTCATCGTATGGTGTTGTGGTCGGCCCGTGCTAATACGAGTCATTCCAATCAACAGCCTCAAAGTCCCATATTTGCTTATCTCAGACCGATCCGTATAACTGTAAGTCAGCACGTGTTGATTCCTATAAAGCTCAATTTCCATCTGTGATCTACAGTCCTGTATGGTCAATGTTCAATTTTGGCTTACAGTTCCAAGTATCGCACCAGGTACTACAAACAGGCAATCGCCTTTCAGAATGGAGATCGCACGCAGCCCAGCTCCCTCAAGTAGGGTGTCTCCTTTATTTCGACTTCCAGTGGAGCTTCGACTCCAGATTTACGCCTATCTCCTCTCCTACCAAACAGACACATCTCGTCTTTCTTCAATATCCACCAGTAGAAAGACATCAGCCAAATCTCTCAACGCTTCAATCCTCCTGGTCAACCGCCAACTCAATGACGAGGCTACACCCTTTCTCTATTCACAGAACACCTTTCTCGCCCACCCCTCGCTTCTGACCAGCTTCCCACGCCTCCGTTCATTTCTTCCTCCAATTACCGAGCCCTCAGTCCTGTGTCTCATACGCCGGATCCACCTTACCATGCGTCTCGACTGCGGTCCAGCTTTTGATGCAGACACCGCCTGTAGGACACTCAGTGGTCTCGAGGAATTGACCATTGAGTTGACGCAGGGCTATTTTCTTGGGGCTGGTTGTCAGAACCTGACGGCGCTGGAGGGTGTGAGGGGCGTGAAACGATTAAGGTTCTGCGGCAGTACAATTGGCTTCGAGACGTACCTTGCGTGGCTGCGAGAGGTCATGATGAGTCGACCTGGGGATCAAGTTCAAGGGTTCAGACCGATAGAGGACTGTCTTTGGGTGGACAAGTTCACCAAGTGTAACAATCTCATCCTTGTATGAGCTCTTGTTGTAACGCGTTATGCCGGCGCGCTTGCTTGTTTCATTTTGATGTCATAGCGAAGCGAATTAGATAGCAGACTAATGCAGCGCCCATGTATTTTGGGCTAGCTAGAAAATAGCGATGATTGAATCAACAGAGTCGTCTCCGAACAGCAACTGGCAAAATCATGAGATCGGGTAGGCTTTCACGATCGGGGATTCGCTTAGAGGGAAGCACGCGCATGAATCATACACATTACAGGATCGAGGGCAGACATAGCAATAAAACAAATAAAATTCAGAAAAGTCTTTGTTCCGCCCCGAAACAAGACAACGCCGCCTCTAATGTATCAAGTCGCACATCGAGTCCAAAAATGTACAGGCCGAATTTGCTATAATCCAACTCTTTTGCTCATCGATCGTGCTTGACGGCTGGCGTCGGTTTGCGTGGGGGTCTAGCCGACGCCAATGCCGAGGAGATCCTCACCCCACCGCTCAACCACGCTCTCAGGCATATCATAGCCGGCATGACAGCCGACGACATACATAGCCTGAGTCTGCTGTTTTGCGTTGCTTGGAGCACGCGCATTGATGCCTCAATTCGCGTCGCGACCATAATCACCGACGATACCATTACAGGCCACCACCACCGCCCATGGCCTTGGGCAACGATCGCCAACCCTGCTCATTGGGCATCTTCCTCCGGCCAAAGTCCTCGTCCAGATCGAGAATGATCTTCAGCGCGTTGCGGCTGCGGGCGAATGGGCCAGTGTCCATGCTGCCCCTCACGGTCGACACGGCCTCTGCGACACCAATGTGAGCATTGCTTGCAGCATCGGTGGACTTCGTGCTGCCGGGCATGGGCAGGACATTCTGCAAGACCTCATATGCAGCTAGGGTGAAACCGAACTGTGGTGATGAACGGAAGATACGCGCAGGGCCACCCTTGAAGAACGCGGTGAAACCTTCCTCCTTCCAGATGGTCTTGGCAGCGTGACGCAGGCCTGTGTATGTTGCCTCGCCCTTGCGAGCCTCGACTTGCAGACGGGTCTTGATGACATCGCAGGGCGTGGTCAGGTACGCAGCAGGCATACCGGCAATCGCACCGGCTGTCAGAAGCTGGAGAACTCCGAGCTTGTGTGTGGGTGACTCTCCGAAGAAGTCCCTCTTCAGGTGACTGTAGGTGGGGAAGTAGATGGCGGAGAAAGGCACATCACGGAGCAGACAAGCGGAAGCACCCTTGTAAAGGCCGACAAGACCCAAGTTCCTCACGATCCACAGTGCCGACCTTCGCGGTGCGCTGTCCACGGTCTTCGCGACCTCGCCCTGGACCTGCAGGCGAATCTTCACGATCTCGAGAGGGTTGGTGAAAACCTGGAGAGATTGTGTTAGCACAGAGCCATCGACACGCCAAAACCATCCTCAAGCAGACTTACGACTTGGCAGGCACCAGCAGTACCACCAGCAAGGACTTCGTGGCCCCAATAGATCTGGCCTGACTTCTTCTCCGTGAAGTAGCCACGAACAAGATCGTTGACGGTCAGCTTGATAGCCTTCTCAGGTGCGACACCGACGAGCTGAGGCAGCACGCCTGAGTACAGACCACGGAAACCCTCATTACGAATGACCTTCTGGAAGCAGTCAATCGAGTTGTTGTAAAGGCGCTGACCCGGCTGGGCGCCGCCACGCTGGTTCTGCAGACGAGTTTTGACCAAATCAATGGGGTAAACCATGAAGGCACCGAAAGCACCAGCCAGACTACCCAGGCCGAAGTTATACACGCTTTCGAGAACCCTGTGCAGCGCTGCGCCGCTTTTCGTCTTCGTCTTTTCCAGGACATCGGAGTCCTCGGTGTCGTAGATCGGGTTCCGCCATGACGGGTCCAGGACCTTGGCAAAGTCCGTCAGGCCAAGGCGGCCGGAAGGCTCATCAAGGCTGGCGAAGTGGAACAGGATGTCGGCCTCCATGGGCGTGAATAGGGAGAAGCGTGTGATCTTGGCAGCTTCGTTGAGGAACTCGGATCGTGTGATCTTGCCGTCAGAGCTCCGGTGGACAGCGCGACGCAGAATCAACTCGACGAGATCCATCTCCTTGATCATGTTCTGGAAAGCACGGACATTCGCATACGAGATCTTGCTGCCTTGTGAGATGTTGCAGAGCGTGCCTAGGTTCTCGAGAAGATGGTCAGACAGCTTATGCTTGGCCGTCTCGAGGATGATGCGCTCGAAGTCAGCAGGGTCGATGTAGCCGTCGCCGTCCTTGTCGAAGAGCTGGAAAGCTTGGCGAATGCGCTCCCCCTGCAGGCCTCGAAGCATCTGAGAGAACTGCGCATAGGACATATCATGACGCTTCTTCTTGCTGCCAATGTAGAGCTTGGCCCATTCACAGTCCCAGTCGAAAGGGATGCTTGTGGAGCCCTTGTTCAACTCGTACAGGCTCCTGAAGTCGGAATACTTGACGGAACCAATTCGGTCGACATCGAAAAGCCGGAAGGCGATCTCATACTCGGCATCAGGCTTCTTGAGCAGGTTCTCGAACACGCCCCAGTCGGTGAGGGTGACCCGGCCGGTGCCTCTGCTGTCAGCGACGCGGAACAGTATTGAGTACTGTTCTCTTTGGATCTTGTGCTGCGGGTTGATGCTTGGTCAGAACTAGGTAATAGCGCCTCGATGGCCTCCGTCAAAGGGAAAGCGAACAACAGGAGGGAACCTCGGCCGAACTTACATAGTCCTCGCCGCTCGGAGCTACGGCGTTGATGAATTCCTCGGGGCCCATGTAGAGCTCGCCGGTCTCGGGGTCCTTGACTGCATTGTTGTTGAAGCGCAGCTTGGTCTGGGCGGAGAGCTGCGCAGCTGGCTCATCGGTGCCCAGCAAGCTCTCCTTGACCGCTTCCTTGACCACGGCAGCGGTGGCGGCAGCCATTGTGATCGTACGCGACTGCACTGATCTGTAGGGAGTACGTGTAGTCCGGTCGAAGGTGAGTCGATCGTGAGAGACGGTGGTTGATGGCGCGTCTGGTCTTCGAAACGAGGGCGACGAGGGTGTCTGGACGCGCGCGAAACCCCGAAATGTCTTGGTTGGTTGTGGTGGGAGGGATCAACGTGGTCAGTGCCAATCGTCGACCTGGGGAAAACGCTTTGCAGCGAAAAAAAAGCGAAACAGAACAGGGGTGCTCTTAGGCTAGGCAAGAATCGCAGCTAGACCGGCTGAAGCAGACGAGGTATCCTAGGAATATCGAAAAGCAACAACTGATAGCAGAGCAACCCCAGAACGATAGAAATCCGGGGAAAACGAAGAGGACAGTAAGCTCCAGGGGCTTCGGAGTCAGAAGGTTGAGTCGAAGGAGAACAGCACCCGTATGTGTCCGGTGATCGGATCCGCAAGGCCGGTGCTTGGATGCGCGCGTGCGTGTGGTGCGTCTGTAGTGGCTCCTCCCGGTGCAATGGAAGTAGAAGCACAAGCCCTGGAAGAATGCGAATGGACCCGTTGAGTCAATTTCAGCCAACCTCAAGAGGAGTTGGAGAGGATGGAAAAAATGGGGTTGGCCCTGGCTTAAGGGAACCAAGGAATGGTGGGAACTGGGGTGGTGAGAGTCGAGGATCCTCTAAACAAGAGGCTTGTAGGAGGCGGAAGATGGATGATACAACGTGATCTCTTGCCGGTCTCTTCTTGGGTCTCTTTCGACTCTGTCTGGTTTTTTCCTCTTGTTCAACACTTTCGCAACAGTCTTTAGCTGAGGCGAAGGAGAGAGAAAAAATGGCGGTGTTGAGCTAGGCGCAACCACATCACCTGCGACAAACCAACTTAGCGGACGGAACCCTCCTAGACTCCCGTCGGGAAGTGCCTGAATCTCTCCCAGGTGGCGTGGGGGGCTCATGTCTGGACCTGAATGCCCCTGCGTGCAGGCTGCGGTGCCAGGGACGTGGCGGTTTGTGCCCGGAGTTTCGTTCTTCCGCAGGTCTATCTAAAGCCAGCATCGTTGTCATCCATTCCAGTACAGAACCTCAGAGTTCATATTTCATAACAAGCAGGATGAAATCGAACCTGCTTCTCACTCGGGGGTGTTGACACCTCAATGCGCTACCGACAATGAGTGGCTGGGCAAACGGAACAGCACGGGACGTCACAAGATCGGGAATTCGGTCGAAACCCGCTATTCGCGCGCGTACGTGCCCTCTGTCCCAATACCGTACCTTGGCTGGGTCCAGTCAAGACGCCAATTACACTATCAAAATCCACTGCCTTGTCATCTTTCAGCTAGCGGGGGCCCCTAAGTCGTTCACACTCCGCAACTGCGTTGCACTACACACAACCAGATGCCATGCGGATCTGACCAGTTTCACGTGGTTGTGGTTGTGCTGCACTTCGGTCTGCGCGAGGCGGGAGTATCATCTGATTGAGTGTGCCATTTGTGTCAAAAGCAATGTCTATTATTCGGCTAGAGCCGTTGCCAACGCCGTAGTCCACAGCCTCCTCCGAGTCAATATCCCTACAGAGACAACATGATGTAATGGCAGCCCCTTCCTCCTGGTCCGAGCAATTATTAAGCCATACACCCCTCGTGACAGGCTCTCAATCTCTCTCTCCATCTGCGCCTTGTCTTCATAGCTATCATGAGTTGCCGAACTCCGAGCGACGAGGCATGCCGAATGCATTAGGAGGGCAGGTGTAGAAGGATATGTACTTTTGGAGCAAAATCTGATATAGCAAAATTGTAATGAGTTGGTGTGTAAGACAGCGCCGCTGTCATGCAAGTCGTAATTCGTAAAATCATAAATGGGGCGGTAGTTGGAAGCGTATTCCCGATGCGAGCCTTCCGAGGAATAGAAGTCAGAAAGCTTATCAGGAAATGTAGCGCCGCTCACTCATCCTTCGGTCGAGATGAGGACCTGGTTGGAGGAGTGGAAGGTTTCCACGCACGACTCGGACTGGGAAGGCTGCTGTGACCGAGTTGATTGGCGAAGGTTGCCACTGCGAGGCAATGTGAAGCCGTCGTCGATCTCCTGCTGCACCACGAAGGCCGCCTCCTTGAACCGCTTCTCGCAGTACTTCTCGTAGATCGCTTTATGATGGTAGGTGGGAGCCTGGCAGCAATCCAGCATGATCTGAACGACAGACCGCAGCTGCGAGAAGGTATAGCCAGAGTAATGAACATGTGCCTTAGTCTGTGAGTGGTTAGAAAATGTTTTGACGCTTGGACTACCTCTGGTGAACTTACCCAGTCTCCCTTGCGGAGAATCAGCCTTGACAAGCAGTGCGCTGCAGCAGCGAGAAAGCTTGGTGGTGAGGCAACGAAGCGTTCATCCATGATCGTCAATTCGAGGAAGTACTTCGCCAGAGTTCGGGTGTCGAGATCGTAATCATCTGCCTTGCTGACACGGCGGAGGAAGCTCATCGGACCGGGCCATCCAAGCTCAAAGTGCAGCATAGTAAGCATGAATCGTTCAGCCTTGAGGATCTCGTCCGTGCTATAGCCACCATCTACCATATAGATGATCTCTTGAAGCGAAGGGCAGTTGATCTCCTCGTACTTGGAAGCCAACAAAATTGCAGTGGCGCCTACCAGCTGGAGCTTGCCGATGGAAACCACCTTGTTTGACAAGAACCGATCAATGTAATTTACCGTCAAGAACAGTGTTTCTGGCAAAAGGCAAAATCGGTTGTGAACCTGAACAAGCCAGTCCATCAGGACTGAGCGCATTGTCCACTGGATTTCTGTCTGCACGTCCATGTAGTGGGGGTTGGGCAGCATCTTGATCTAGAGGGAGAGTTAGTACACGTCGGGTGCAGCTTGGGCCGGAGTACTCACTTCCAGCTCCCGCATGTAAGCGAAGATCTCGTCACCATACTCGGCTACCATGCTGACGTCCCAAGTCTCCTCCTCGATGTCATCAAAAGTCCTGGTTCGTTGAACGTCCAACTTGGCTTCCTCGAGCTCAAGTTGCACGCGGCTTGTGACCTTGGGCTGAAGCACAGGAGGAATTCCGGTCGTCTCATCTAGTATGTCCAAAGCCGCCAGCTCGTCGTCGTAATAATCGTCTTCCTCCTCGGCCCAGCACTCGTCAGGTTCAGAACGGGCTGGCAAGGAAGCCTGGTCTCGGCCAAGAATCTGGTCAAGGAGTCCAGCATCGGAGTCGTCATCAGGAACGTGCTTCTCAAAGTCTGCAGCGGTGGTCTCTCCTATCTCAACATCTGCAGCGATGGTGTCCATCGATGCGATCTCTGCTGCTTCTGGAAGTCCGACTTCCTCAGGGCAGGGCCTTGGAAGCTCAAGATCATCCAGAACAGATACTTCTCCCTCGGAGCCTTCCTCTACCGTCTCCGGTCGCTCAATGACTCTGCTTTGAGTTCGTCTCAAGACTTGCTGCCTTGCTTTGAGATCGGGTTGGCTTTTGTGGTGGCGCGGAAGCAGACGCGTCGAATGGGTTGGCACAGGAGGTGGCAGGTCATGCTGTCTAAAGTCGGCGGGTTCGGCTTCTGGTAGGGGTTCCTCGTCAATCGTCTGGCCATGCAGAGATGGAAAGTCGTGGGACGAAGAAGTCGCAGGCCGTTTCACAGCATCAAGCGGCCGTGACTCCAGGGCACTGTTGGCTCGGGATGGTTGCAGCTCCGGCTTTTGTACAGGCTGGGCCACGCTTGCCTTAGCCGCAAAAGACCAATTCTCCTTGTTTACATTGGTGGTGGTCGGTTGACTGAACGTTCCAGTGTAGGGCTTCGCCATCTTCTGGCTATTGCTTCCGGAGCCGACGTTCTTGGCCAAATTTGTGACATCGCCAAACGCGGCTCGCTTTGCTGGACCTCGGAGTCCCAGGGGTGCCTGCGAAGCCATATTGCCCAGATTGCCGGTTGACTTATGTCGCTGATGGAGCATGGGAGGCGCGTTCTCGTCTCGACGAGGTCGGCAAGGCTGGAAATGAAGCATGTTAGCAACGACCTAAGATCGAACGGCACCCGCACGGTAAGCAGAGCCACCATCGGCAACAACGTACTTTGGCGTCCATAATAAGAACTGAAGTCTTTGGTAGATGTCTAAAGCTGTCGAAAGAATCTGCTGAGACGCGATCCGACTTTGGAGCGCGGTGGAAAACCAATCGCACCAACTGGCAATCACAGTCGCGTCAAGAATATCATGAAGCACTTGATAAATGGAGTGTACAGAGTTGGCCTCAAGGCGTGACCGTGTGTTTGAGGTGGATGTTGAACAGAAGCTGGAAGACAACGAGCACACGGACGTGTTTGTTCGAAAATGCAAGATCAGACACAGGCGATGGAAGCCTAAGAGTGTATGGGCTGGAAATTCGGCTGGAGGTCCGGGCTTCGAAAGGGGAACGGTCGTGTCAAGGTTCGACCCGAAGCTGCTGCTGGTACCAGAAGATGTCGGACAAGCAGAGAAGGTGCTGGCATGGAATTTCCACGGCACGAGTGCAATCGCGCTGTTGGCAGGTGCCTGGAAGAGAGTGATGGGAAATAAAAACAACAGAAACCCGTGTTGCCTTCGAAAAGACGTTGATTGGCGTGTAGGTGCGTACAAATGGCGAGAATCTCCTAAGATTAGAATGCGTAGCCGGGATTAGGAGCTCTATGCAAGCTGTTGTTTATTTGTTTATGACGGGCGGGCCACCAGCCAGTTGGTAGTATGCTGGCCGCCGGTGCTGTGCACAAGGACCCGCGCCTAGTGCTGCATAAATGGTATGGAACGCACGAGCCAGCCCGCGGCCCCCACGCGCTTTGGCGTTGTCGACCCGGGGATGATGTTTCGCCGTGGATTTACCGCGATGGCGATGACGAAGCTGGGCTTGTCCGTATTCGACTTAGTGGCCTGCCGTCGCGTCTCCCATCCAGGTTCGCAACATCAAAAGAAACCAACATTTCGTATGAAATAGCATTTTGCCAATGTCTTTTATGTCAAAACAATGATACAAGTGATCTTAAATAAGTTGCAGTTAGGGGACAGGTCTTTAAGCCAGGATTCGGCGTCGAAGTGCTGTAAAGTGGGAAGGCCGCTCCAGGCACTCTCACCGCGTCGCCCCGTCACCAATCACTCGCGTCCGCACGTGACCCTATTAAGGCTTCTTGCCACCAGCAAGGACATATGTGATGAGACACGAGCAACTCACAGAGAGTCAAGGACGCATCACATATACGTGCACGCCGCCATACTCACCCTCTTATCTCGAATGATTGTTGGCTTCGACAGGTACTGACCTGGTTGACGAAGTCTCTCCGTCCTTTCTCAGCGCGCGACCAAGCGAGTCGACAGATAATATCCATTGCTCCAGCCGCGTCCAAGACATTCAAGACATTGCTGCACATATTCATGGCTGACTTTGTCGCAGACACCGAGCTTTCGGGAGTCGAGACAACAATCTTGTCAATCGCGATTCCGGTTCTCACCTCCATCCATCGGCAAGTGACTGCGCAGGATGCCCACAATAGCGCTATCCAGTTGGTCTGCCTTGGGTCGCACACAGATTGGCACCCAGGCTAAGTGTTTTCACGATCATCTGAAAGCATTGCGATTGGGCTCTATTTGATGCACTAACGACATCTGCTCCCTCGCGCGATCTCTGAAGCTGAGTTTGTCCGAAGCAATTGAGCAGCTGCCAACGGATTGCGGATCCTCGTGTCTTCTTGCGACAGAGTTTGTGGAGGTGGGTGTGACGGCCGCACTGGCTCGTGCGGTAATGTGATCGATCTCCGCGCAATCCAACCAGTAGGCCCAGAATCGGCGACCTCATCCAAACCGCCCGTGTTCGATTTCCTGATCATGGCTACAGGTTCGCCATTGCTGGGTTGGTATGGAGGGCTTTGTCGCCCAGATTCGCAGCGCAGTCCACACGCAGAGTATAATGGCGCAAAAACAGGTTGTTCGCAACAAGACTGGCGCAAACCACTTTGGTGGTTCGAGTGGCCGACCTGGCTAACCAACTATCGTTGCGCCGATGCAGGCAGAGTCGCAGTAGGCGCACACTCTTCTCTCACCGTAATTTGCCGCAGTGTCTCAATCAATGGAGCTGGATATGTCAACCTCCGCACCCGTCGCCTCCGAGACCCAGATCTTAGGCCAGTACCAGACCAGTGAGAAAATTCGACAACTGTAGGTAGGCGGGGACCGATCTGCCAGCACAACGGCCATGTCTTGGCGGAGACCTGGTCGCGACGATTTGGATGGGCGCATTCAAGCGATTGGCATTCGACCTGAACCCTGGCAGGCGCATGCAACTTCACAACCTAAGAACTGTTCGGCAGTGATGCTGAATGGTACCTGAACGCTCAGATAGTACAAATGAAGCCGTCCGACGGGGCACTCAGGGTCAGATTAAGCGGCCACACCTGCGCATACGTCAGGGCCAACGTTTTCTACTTCTAGACGGGAACAGTATCATGTTGGCTGAAAGCATGGCAGCCCTTATGAACCCGAATGAAGAGGCGACATCGCGAGTGTTGTGGGCACAAGGATTGGAGTGACGCGACGTTGCTGAGCCATGAAACAACTGCTCCAACATGGTTGTCCACCAAGTGTGCGATGCATGCTGGCAGCTGTATAAATTCCTCGCGCTACAGCCTTGAATTCAGCTGCCAGCCTGGCGAGGCAGCGAGCACCGCTTTCCAAGGACGCGGCAAGCATGATCAGTTCATTGAATACAGGCTCGAGCGCATAGGCCGTGCGAGGATAGACTTGCGACCGCGGTTCGGTCGCTTTTGAGATAGATGGCGTGCCGCCACCTCGATCCGGAGGTTGACAACCAGTCATGAACATTCCCCTGGCGCTGGCTGGCCCCAACAGAGCAGTCGGTCCAGCCCGATGGGCATTCGCCTTTGCTATTACGTGCTACACAAGAGGGATCATTTTGGCGCATACTGGCGCATCTTCCACACCAACCATTGCGCAAAAGTCTATCATCGGCGCAACGACGACTCTGGCTAGGCCTTGTCCATTCTCGCATATCAACCTTGCTGGGCGCATTCTTCCCCACCACACAAGCACACAGTTTCGCACCAAGGTCTGGAAGAGGATGTAACTGGTAGGTGATTCACACACTGCTGGACGAGGTGTCCATACACTCTCAATGGGGCACTGGATCCCCTGCCACACTGGAAACAAGCGGGCTTGGTGTAGTGGCCCTCCGGTTATGCGCCATTGGTTGAGGATGGTGCTCGTTCGCCGGCGGTGGCCCATGGTCGCACGGAATCACTGACTTCATCCTCACCTGAGGTCACGTAGGTAAATCAACAAGCCGGGGCGCCTTGGAGTCGCAGGCAGTCTGGTCTGTGTCGCGTATAGCTTGCGATCAACGATATGTACTTTGGAGGTCTGAGAGTGCCGATTCTTCACGGCGCGCTCGCATGACTGACTACCATACTGCGTCGCCTGGACGGACAGCGGCCTGAGCTTGGCTCCTCACACACACGCCCCATCTGCAGGTCTCTGCAAGTGCCATTTCGCATTCTTACGTAGCACATGGGCTAGTGGAGGTTTGTCCACTCATGAGTCTTGTCTCTGTGGCATGCCACTGCCATGCAGAATGCGCACTATCTTGATGGAGTCTTGACGAGACCAGAGTTTACTTTGCAGGGCACGATCGTGAGATCCATGCTGTCGCAAGTTGCGACCCTTGTGGCTTGCGATCTTTGGGGCTGTTCCCACCTTGGTGTGTCCGTGCGTCCAGCACCAGAGCGATTTGCAATTGGCATACCGACGAGAGACAAGAGCTCAAAGTGTGTCTAGGATAGGGCGGCTAGCCACACGACGGCAGAGATGCAACGGACAGCCCGTCGCCAGTCAGCGTCACAGATGGGCCACACCCAAGTGAGCATGCTGCAGACAACGATAACCCTGACGGACAGGTTTGCCATACGCGGAGGATCGCCGCTGGTATCAAGTACGACCCTACCGACCGAATCTCGGAGCACTGAAAGCATGAAGCCAACACGCGGCGGTCAAGGTTTCCAGAGGATTCGCAAAAAGGTTGGACAAAAGTACACCCGGTTGGATGATCTTCATCGTCGCATGACATGGCCACAGAATGATTTAGGAACGAAAGCCCATTAAGTCCTGATGAATCTTTGGCAAAGCGCGAGCCAGGGTCATGGAAGCCTGCCTACGTTCGGGAGGACCATGACGGGACTAGAGGCAAGGGTCGTCTGGGCGTGCAGTCGTTTGGCCACATCAATGACCCTGCCTGTAGAATACGTACAGTCTCAACATGACTGCCGCCGACGCCATGATACACACTTGCCTTAGTTGCGCTGTAGATAGGACGACTTGTCCATGGATGGCAAGCCCATCCACCATGCGAGCCATCGCTCCTCAGCTACTGCCAGGCTAGCAAGACCATGCCCGCGCGCCCAGGCCGCACGCGGCTTCTGGCTAAGCCCAGCCCAGGATCGACAAGAAGAGGGCCCAGGTCATGCCGCCACATGATATATACAATTACGGTGCTAGACTGGCCTGTCGCGGGAGCGGGATGGTTGTGTTTTGAGTTTCAAGGCAATTGAGGGTGGCAGCCATGCGCCGCTGTCCCTTCTTGTGTCCAGTCTGCCTCAGCCACGAAGGACAGTGCTAAGCCCAAATACTAGATCATCACAGAGCCGTTCATGACGATGGCTGGTTCTCAGCGTCGCACGTCGCACACAC